>JBCNJP010007253.1:0-19927 GCA_039602395.1 Deinandra increscens subsp. villosa | reverse complement strand
ATTCATGTTCCTAAAGTTGACGTGACCCATTCGCCGGTGCCATAAGGTTGAGTCTTCTTCCGATGCCTTTACTAGAAAACAAGCGATCAAATTTGCTGGCTTTGCTTCCGTCATATCCAACGCCTACAAGTTTCCTCTTCGATGTGCACGAAACAAGATCTGATCTTCAGGTATCTTAAGACCAGGCTTCAGAATTAGACACTCGCGATCATTGAACGCCATTGGCATTTGGTTATCGCAGATTTGTGACACACTAAGTAGGTTGAACTTCAGTTTCGATACCAGGTTCACCTTGTCAAATGAAATTTCTCAGTTTGTTAAGAGACCGTTTCCTATTAATCTTCCGCCATACACATCTCCCCCAAAGGCAACAGAACAACCGTTAGATATTGTTTTGACATCATACAGCAAGTCCTTGTTCCCTGTCATGTGCCTGGAGCACCCGCTGTCCATGTACCATGTGTTTACAGCTTTCCGGGTACGTCCCTGCACAAGTAAAGAAATTGATTAGTTTGAGGAGGGACCCCAGTCATTTTGACCTTGGGTCTTCTTGATAACCGGTTTCTTCACAGTTGATGAATACGGTGCGGATGAAGATGTTGAAGCTGATGGAATAACTGAAGGTGGAAAGAAGGTGGTTGCAGGCCTTGGAGCTATCATTGGCCTTTGAGACAGAAATGGCCTTGGTAGAAAGCCGGGTCTTGGCCTTGGGTTCCATGACCTGATTGGAGTCGGACTCGGTGCTTTTATCCTTGGTGGTTGCCTGATGTGAGGCTGGTTTGAATACAAGCTTTCCCCTAAGCCTTGTGGTAGATACGGGGCTTGACTCGGAATGTACGTTTGGTTGGGATAAGACTGTTGGAACATAGAGTTATCCCGCAAGTCCATGAAGTCTTCACTGCAATTACCATAGTTTCTCGAGTGGAGGTGTGTATTCTGACCAGCAGTTGCTTGTTGCTCGTAATAGTGTACAGGTGGAATTGGTGCGTTGCCATAGGTGTTGTACCCTTGGTTGTAGATACACACCCTTGTATCGTGATGTGGGTTGCCACAGATAGCACAAACATTTTGCACAGATGGTGCATTTTGAACAACAAAAGCAGCAGATTCAGCAACAGGAACCACAAATGTGGGTTCAACAGATGAAGCAACAGGAGTCTTCTCATCATCGGTAATAACCTTCTTTTTCCTTCTCTTGTTCTTTTCTCTTAACAACAACAGCTTCAGCACTTTCTGTCATTGGAACAGAAGGCTCTACCACTATCAGTGCAAACTCAGCAGTTGGTGAAGAGGTTGCATCAGTTACTTTTGGAACACTCTTCATTTTTGGTTTGACAATCTTTACCAGTTCAACTTTAGAGTCAACGGCTCCAGTGGGAGTAGAACTTATCAGCATTAGCCTTTGATTTGCTTGATTGAGGAGATTGCACAGCTTATGGTGTTGATGTAGAGGGAGTTCCTGTTGAGGCACTTGGAATAGCCTTCACCTTACCATCGGTGATCACAAGACCAGCTTGTGTGTGCATGATAATCTTACCATGTTTGAGTGCCATTTCAGCAAATGCACGATTGAACTCATCCTCATTCACATCAGACTGATCAGTGAATCCCTTGTTGGCACTCTGCTTAGGCTTTCGCCTTCGTGTGGTCTTAGCTCGTTTTGGAGCATCAGGAGTTTTGCAAATCTCGTAGTTATCGTCAAACAAAAACGAATGACCATCCACGGCAGATGTTTTCAACAAATCAAGGAATTCATGTTCAGCCGCCTCTTTGGTCAGAGTCTTAGAAAGACTTATCAGGGATGGTTTCACGTTGAAGTTCTACAAGCTTCTTACTTGCCTCATATTCAACTTCGGATGAGCTCACATCAATAACAGTTCCAGTGTCTTGAGCCTTGTCTTCCGTCAGATCATCAATTCCAGCCATCAAACAGAAGTTAGTTAGAAAGAGAGGGTCAATTATGTTAGGCACGTCTATCTCTCCATCATTTGCATTCACCACAAGTGCATAGTTGGACTGGCTAGAAGACGGATTCTGAGACGAGGAGGTCCAGTTGTAGTTTGTGTCTTCAAGTGATACCAAAACTTTATTGCTATCATCCAATCTTTGTGGTTGTTGAGAAGATGATGATCCTCGTTGAGAGACATTTGAGTTGGTGGCTTGTGGCTTCTGGTATGACGAGCTGCCTTGTTTCTGATAAGATTGGGTACCACCACCACCCTGCTTTTGATGAGTCTGGTTACTTCCACCAGAATTGGATTGCCCGTTCCATGTCCTCGGCTTAGGACATTCACGTGCAAAGTGCCCCATTTCTTGACAGTTGTAACATTGAACTTTTGACTTGTCAAAGCCGACGTTAGTGCTTGAGGGAGCTTGAAAAAGCTTTCTTCCAATCTTCTTGAAGAACTTCCGAGTTCGGGCAGCTATCATAACCATTTGCCATTTGATATCGATCTCCTCGAGATCATCAGTAGAAATTTGGTCAAGGTCTTCTTGACAGACGGTCATGGACTCAAGACTTCCGGACATTTGAGAATTCATGCAAGCTAGAAAAGTATTGCATAAGTCGGAATCCATGCTTGTGTTCGGTTGGGATGCTGGATATGATTGTTGAACGAAGTAACCAGTTGGAGATTGTTGCACAAAAGTCAACTTTGAAGTCTGACCGGTGACGGGTGCAATGACAGCTTCAGTTGGAGGAGCAACTGGAATAGAAGTAGTGGCAGGTGCGCTTTGACTTGCAGGAACAGAGAATTGGAACTCATCATCTAGGTCGGGAGAAATGAACACAGCATTAGGAGCAGTTGAAGAACTCCTAACAGTCACAATACCCATGAGAGACTTTCCGTTGCGCTCAACGGCTCGGACTTCATACTCACGAACCTTGTCGATCAAATCCATGTAGTCGGCAGTAGAAAGATCATTACTGTCGAGCAAGTAAGTCACATATGAAGCGAACTCTTGAGGAAAGGAGTGAAGGACCTTCTTGATGAAGGAACTATTTTCAGACCGGATGTTCTTTGTCGTCATCTCAGTGATAACGTGGCAGAATCGATTGACATAAGTTTCAAACGATTCGCCCTGCTTATGAGAGAAAGTATTGAACGCCAACTTGATCTTTTTCAATCTTCTATCCTTAGTAGCCGGGTTGCCTTCATATTTCTTTTCCAAGCCTTCCCAGATTTCATGAGCCGATGTGGCAACACGAAATTGGTATTGCAACTCATAATTGATAGCCATCTTAATGCACCTAAGTGCACGCATGTCAGTTTTCAATTGGACCTTTTCAGCAGCATCCAACTTGTTTTGTGGTTTGGTAATCATCTTCTTAGGTGGAGGATCAGCACCAGTAGTGACAGTAGTAGTTCCAGCAATGGTGGCCTCTTCCACTTCAAACACAGCAGGACCTTCGACTACAGAAGTCAACAGGTCAAAGTCAACGAATTCCAAGTAAGATAAGAATTTCGCCTTCCAATCATCGAAGTCACTTGCCCCCTTGAGTTTGGGAGGCCTATTGTTGCCTTGTGTGGCAGGAATGAAGTGATCCGACATGTTGAAATGATCAACACTAGTCAATTTCGAGACAAAAGGAAGCTAACGGGTCAAACGGGTTGAAAATTGGTTCACTTGCTTGAAACGTTGTAGAATGCTTGAAATCACCCAAATCCTACAAAATAATCAATAAGGAACACAATTAGCCTCATACAACTGATAATTAGTCACAAAATTGAAAAAGTCAATTTTCAACACTTAGCCAAAAATTTCATTAGGATGTTCTTGGGGGGTTCAAGATCAAGAAAAATCAAAGTTTGTAGAAATCAAAATTGCTTGTGCAAGAAGTTTAGAAATCAATAGAGAAACCAAAAACATAACTGGATCAAGCTCCAAAAATCACTCTAAGTAGCTCAAATCCAAGGATTTGTGTGTATATGACAAGAACACTAAAAACTTAGAAATTTGCCTCTAAAATCCTCAAAACATGATGTTTTTTAGCGAAATCAGTTGCAACAGCTTTAGTTTCACTAGTCTAACACGATTTTAGAATCAATTTGATGAAAGAAACACCCCAAAAACAAATTTGATTTTCAAAGTATATAACAGTGGTTACGTAGAACGTAACTCTGTTTTGACTAAAATCAGAAATTTGACTCATTAATTGGAGTTTTTATAGAAATTCAAGCATGGAAATGGAATCCTTGAGTGATTTCTACCAAGAATCAACTCAAAGTTCAAGCAAAACAACCAAGATTGATAACTCAAATGATGGATTTCTTCATTTTGAGACAAGAACTCAAACTTAAAGATTTGGCTCTGATACCAATTGTTAGGACCGATTTCAAGTCAAAGATCATCATTTGATTCATCAGACGAGTGCGGAAATCACGTGTGATGATCATCCTTGGTTGGATCAGCAACATTACCTTGCCATTGTTGAAGAAATCTCTGAAACTCAAAAAACACCAAGAACACACACACAAACACACAGTGCTCCTCAGGAGGTTCTCTCAAGGCTTGTTTAGGGTTTCCTAAGAATTCCTATATATACCCTATGAGGAGCACAAGTGTCTATGCACATAATACAAGGAGAATCACACATCACATCAAGGAATCATTAAATTCGTCTAACACTTATTGTCAGATCGTTAACCTCAAGAAGCTGATCGTTAAGATACACAGGTCAAATCGTTAGCCACATAGCCAGATCATTAGCCACATAGCCAGATCGTTAAGAACAAAGTATCTGATCGTTAAGGCTCCTTCAAACTAGCCAGGTCGTTAAGGTTTCACCAGATCGATAGAACAGTTCTTCAGGTCGTTAAGGCTAAACGACCAGGTCAAGTCGTTAAGACATGTGAGGCACATCGTTAGAGAGGCAGATCGTTACTTTATCATTGAGGAGGCAGGTCGTTAAGATAAACAATGACAGATCGTTCAACATATTTCTCATGCAAATCGTTAAGGCCAATGTACTCAAGTCGTTAAGACCTTTGTCAGACAGATCGTTAAGCACAACTAGGGTCAGATCGTTAAGAGTAGTTGGGCCTAATCGTTAAGTACAACTCAAGTATGAAAATATTTTAAGTGTTGAACAACCAAACAAACATACAATCACAAGATCAACACAAATGTAAATCAAGCTGAACCAACATAAGATAATAAACAAACATTCAAAGTAAATATTCAAAGTTCAACATTAACTAAGTTATTACAAACCGAAATGTTCAAATACATAAATAGCAAAATACATGTTGGTTCTCCAGCTTTACCTTTGATCTTGTCCTTGTGTTCGTGTGTTCGCGGTATCACCAACCTCCAGGTTCCAACAATTGTATATATATACAACTAAAAATGTAGACCTATGATTTTCTATTTTTTCTCTCATAAAATTTAATATTCTGGTGGACTTTGCTAGAAGTGATGTGGATAGAATATTAGAAGAGCTGGTGGGCTTTGTTAGGAGTATTGGGCATAGAAGGCGGTTTAATTAAAAAAGAGGGGTTCCATAGAATCGAACCTAGGAACTTTGTTAGAAAATTCAAGAGCTCTACCGATTGATCTAGAAGTCAATTGTTAACTTTATCAAACCAAATATATTCAACATATAAAAGTTTTTTTTCTTCTTCTAAAAAGACAAAAGGCACGAAATCATAGGCAAGTTTATACTTTGTATATATATACAATAAGATGGATGTATATTTATTTCGTAAAGTACTCTATCAATATATCATTATACACCATATTATCTGTCCATATTTTTAAAGTTTAAGGTTATTAGTTTATATAAGTGTTTTTATAATTTTCTAAAGATAATAACTAAAGGTATTTTAAGAGATTTTAATAATTTGACATGAAACATATACAAGTACTGAACTTTACATATATCAATTAACGGATTATAGATCAAGAGAAAAAAGTAACCTATGAAATATAACGAAGGTAAAAGATGCGAACCCTCTAAATAAAAGGTTCTAGTTCTGTCACTGGTTTATACATGAATTGATAAATGTATTCATACATCTTCATGTTCATCTAAATTTGAATAGTAACTGATTTAAGGTGTCATTACCACAAAATATTTTCCTCATATTCTTTTTAAAAGTGATATATTTGATTGGGTGGTGGTACTTCAGTTTAAGGGTGATACAGTCAGAATATTTTTATACTTATTTATTTTTGGCTATTTTGTCAGGGATATATCGTGGACGGGCTTATTTTGCCTGTTGGAATCTTTCTGCTGTAAGTTAATTTCTGTCATGCCTTTTATCTTCTTTCTTTTTGGGTTGATGTTGCTGCTATAAGTTTATGTGTGTCAGCTACATGGCTTTCATGTTCTTTGTTATTGGGTGTGTCCGGTTTTCTTAGTTCTTAAAATATGTGATATAGATAGTTTTATTGTTCTGGTTTTTATCTTTTTATAAATACGTTATAGTACCATTGAAGAATATATAAATACATAACATGAGTGAAATGGGTCTCTCTTTGATAAGTTTCAGAAAAACCTTCGTTTGTAAATGTCTCATAGATTTTCATCATATCAAAGAAAGTTATACAATTCCCAATAGATGAAAGAAACTTTCTTCCAATGATTTCACCCTTATCTTCCTGTTTGGTTATTGTTTTCTTTATGTCAGCATCAAGAGCCTCAAAGTACCCCCTCATACACTCCTTATCAGTCTCACTGCTTTTAGTAGATTCAATTTTAGATTTTACCTAAGAATATGTAACTAACAATTGTATTAACAACATTAGTTTTTTACCTAAAAAATTTATCCCCCTTTGGTCATCTTATGATTCGGTTTGTTTATTTTTGGAATAACTATTTCAGTATTTGTTGATAGATAGTCTTACCTACGATTGAATTTTTAAAAATTGTCTACAATGTTTGTTGCATATGTGTAAAAAGAGTTCCTTAATTAATGTTGACATTGTTGGCCTTAATTATACTTAACATTGACACCGTAAGGGTCAATGGAAGTTATTTGACGGTTATCCCCATGTTCTTTTGATCATGGCCGTTGAGAGGAGCCAACTTTTAATCTCAGCCGTTGAAAGGAGGTGGCTTTAAAACCATAATACGGTTATTTTAGGCTAATGACGTCAGAATTTACATCATCAAAAACTAATTTTAACCGCTGTTTGACTTTTATTTAGAAATTACCATTCATTTTAAATTGCAACTGCTTAAATCGTGCAGGCCAGTTGAAGACTGCCTCTGCACATTTTTTTTGTGTAGCAGTTATAAATACCTGAAACGTCTCCACTTACCCACGTCTCGAACAGTTACGTGAACGTGGGCAGTTTAGACGACCAAAAATCGGTGTGAGTCTCTAGAATCAGCTTCTATAAATAGGAGAAACAATGACACTTTAGATAAGAGAAACAATGACACTTTATTCCACACAGCCTTCGATCTACCCCATGTAGTCTTCTCTATGATCCAATAGCAACTTTTGTGGTCGACAGAGCTCCATCAGCAGTGGTTTGCGGCTGTATCTGATTCCTTTGTAGGCGATGGTGATTATGTGATGGCAAGTTGGTGGTGATTCCTCCTTCGACTTGAAATCCGATGGGGTTTTCCTACAAACAGAAAAAAATAAAGAACAAGAGAAAATAGATGAAGAAGAGTTGAGTATAAATAGAGATTTGATAAGGTAAGATAAAATTTAAGTACGGTTTTTCATTTTCAATATGTTTATTATTAAATACATTTCAACTTTCAATACTATTAATTAAATTTCGAGACTTTTGATTACATTTCAACTTTCAAGGCTGTGGTTATTATTATTAATTTAAAATATTATTATTCCTCTAAGTTATTTCCTGACTTTAAAACTCATTTATTACACTTCAACTTTCAAGACTATTATTATATATTTTATTTTATTTTAAAGCTGTTATTTTTTTTTTAACATATAACATCTAGAAAACAATTATTTATTCTATTTTCGTTTTTCTACTTTATTTGTATTTTCAAAATAAATTTATGTTTTTTTGTTTCATTATTTTAATTATCGTCCACACCAATTTATTAAAAAAGAATTATGTTTGTTTTTTAAACTGGTTTTTTCTATATTTTTAGCCTTAGCAATAAGTAAAAAATATTAAAAGAAAAAAAATTGTTTATAATTGTTGTGGTAGTTTTTAACTTATTTAAAAATCATCTTATTCATTTTAGTTTATTTATTACATATATCTTTGATAAAATATATTTAACTATAGTTGTGATTTTTTGTTTAGATATTAAAATCAAACATTATTTTCACTTACTAACATAGATAAAATTATTTATATATATTTTGTATTATATAATATTGAGATATATTTTTTTGCTACATGTTTTATTAATTTATTCTCAGTCCTTTAGTTATGTTATTTAAATTTAAATAAATTAAAGTTTTCTGTTTTATAACTTTCTGAACCTTTGTATATTTTATTTATTGACTTCAATTTTTTTTAAATCCTTTGAAGAGACCTCAAGTCCTCAACAGTGACTAAAATAAAATAAATTTAAGAAAGAAAAGGATCATTTTGTTTTTACTTCTTTCTGCTCATTTAGTTCTCTCTTTTTGTTTGTTAACTTAAATAAAGTTACGATCATTATTTTAAAAAGTATTATCTATTTTTGTTTTCATTTTTGTTTAAAATAATTTATCTTTGTTTAATTTTCGTTATAAATAATTTATTTTTTGTAAAAGAACAATTATTTCCATTTTTTCTTCACTTGAACAATTATTTCAGTTATTTCAAGAGGTTAAAGTTTTAATTTTTTTATAAAAGCCATTGCAATATTATATTTATTTTATATTCTATACTTTTTTATTTTTATTTATTTAAATATTATTTTACCATATACGCTCACGGTAATGGGACGAAAATTCATAACACTTGATAGTTCTAAGACTTTTAGAAGCCTTTTGTTTATGTAGGATACTTCCTTCCTCACAATCCCATTTGTTTCAGCATGACTTGAAAATTGAAAAGAGATAGGTTTATGAATATTAAGTTCTTTCATCATCAGTTCACTTTAAATGGTAGCACGATAAAAAAAAAATCATATATGAAATTTGATCATGTATTTGTTAATAGTATATAGTCTGTAATGGTTGGTTTAAATAAATCTATATTAATGACATGCAATTAACATTAGCCCATTATGATGGTTGGCAGGGCCGGCCCGAAGCATAGGCGGGGTAGGCGACCGCCTAGGGCCCGGGATTTTGGAGGGCCCGGAATTTTTAAAATTTTTTGTTATATATATATATATCTCAGTTTTAGTGTTCTTAATATATATTTGCCAAATATAAGCAAGTTGTTCCCCTTATCAAATGGTTCATAGGCGCAAGACTGAGTTGGAGGTCGCTAGTTTGAAACCTGCTGTCTTTTTTTTAACCACTAGTCCACCGATTTTTTAAAGTGTCAAACTTGAGGGACTATATTTTATTGTTTACTTTTGATGCTAATTTTCGTGAGTTTTGTTTAGTCTTTTCTCAGTCTCTTTAACTGAATTATGTATCTTGCGTTACTCCACTACTTAATTTTACATTGATTTGCCCTTAATTTTGAAAGAGTTTTTGTTGCTACATTTGTAGTTGCTTTGCATTAGTTCTATTGTTTATGTGAAATGGGTCATTGGACAGGCTTCATTCTTTCAAAAGATACATGTAGTGTCTTTTTTCAAGTTATTCATTCAGAATATATAATTTGCCTTGCTTTTCATGTTGTATTTTAATTTCTTCTGATCTTTGATCTAAGCATCTTTTCTATTAAATTTTGTGTTTAATAACTATTGAGAACGATATATTAGATATTATGGATTGTGAAAAAAAAAATTGGTTAAGTATTTAAAGGTTGGTTTTATTTATTCTTATTACAATTTTCGTTACATTATTGTCTTTGTATATATACGGTTTTGACTTTATATTTCAAGGACACATTTTTTTATCTCGCCTAGGGCCCAATTTTTTTGGGAGGTTTTCGGGGCCGGCCCTGATGGTTGGCATGTACTAGAAAAGTCAAGACCATGATTGTTCCTATATATTTATACAACAATTTAAAAGATCTGAGCCAGCATTAAAAGTAATAAACTGACAAACTTAAGCTTACTAAAAGAAAACTTTCATGTTAATCACGTGCCAGGGTAAATTACGCACATAAAACAATATTATATATTACCACAATGTATTTCACTTATGAAAGAGCCTAGGAAGTGGTTAGGCTTGAAACAATGGGTGTGTACGTTGGAAGTCAGCTTTTTACTACAATGAGATTTGGTTGAAATGGTTCATTTTACAGGGAAATGCCAAAATATAGTACATAGTGGAGGTGGTTGTAGTTGTAAAGTGTATAGGTGGTCATTAAAGGTAACAATTAAAGAAAAAAGATTAGAGAAAATTTACCAAAGTTATTGTGTCAGTTGTATGAAGGTTATTGCCTTCTCTCCTAAACCTATCATGTAGCGTTGTACAATGCGGAACTGCATAAAATTCGAGATTTATCATATACTATATGTTTATTAAACATGTTGACTTTAGAATTAAGTTATGAATAACAACTAACCCTCATATCTCCACCTACACCAATATAATCAGTTCACCTTCCTTATAAAAGACCACTTCCTGGAAAAGAGTAAAATAATCAAACTAAATTGTTTATAGTGAAGTACAATCACTAACTGCGTACTGTAAAATGGTAAATTAGTCAGAACCAGAAGCCAAGAAAACTAAAAGCATTCAAATCGATTATGCTGTGGCGTAATCAAGTTTGAAATTCTCGTGTATCAATCGTTGTTCTTCACCGGTCAACGGTTATAACAATTCAAAACCAAATCAATCAATTGAAGTAAAAGAAGAAATCATTGATGATGACGATCGGATCGGAAGAATGAAATTGAAAAAAATAGAACTTGATGTTTCTCAATTAGAAGAATTTGACTATTAATGTTTTCTGGGGACTATTCATGTACGTGATATTTCTAAGTCAAAGAAAACGAATTTTTGGTGCATAAAACAAGAACTAAGGGCAGACAAGGCATAATCTATGGAGATCGAAGTTTGTTCTAGATGTGGAGACAGACAACTCTCCATCGTCGTCGTCGATGTTGCAAAGTGGGGATAGGGTTCCTCGCGTGAAATTCAATTCGGAGGGCGATAACCATATGCACCAGTCCGACGCAGGAGGCAAGGGGGTGACATCGGGTTTTTCGAAGTTGAATTTGCAAAACGAAGTTGCGGGCAAAGGTAAATCGGTGATGGTTGATGAAGAGGGTTACGGGTTCGACGCCAAACGGGCAAGGAGGACCAAGAAGGAATTTCAAAGTCAAAGGATAATTTGAAGATATATGGAGAATACGAACAACAGTTTCGCAAAGGAGAGCACCGACAAGCAATCCGTTACATCGAATCGTGATCAATTTTGATTCAGAATGGAGGGATGCGCCCATATTTTCACTTTGGATGCAAAGAGGGTCGAGTCGGAGAACGAAGATTGCCTGCAGGATCCCGGTTCTAGAAGAGAACGCGGTGGAATCACTAGGAGTCATGCGAGTCTAGGCTTGGACAAGAAGAAGGATCGAAAGGGAAAAGCCGTTTTGAAAAACATGTCACGAGGAGGGAATGAAGAAGATGACGGTGATTAGTCATGCAAGAGAAGCGAAGAGATGGAAGATCAAGAAGCAAATAAGCAAACTTGGTTCAACAGTTAGGGGGTGTATGTTGGCCTTAATTATTGATCAAGATTGACACACAAAGTTACGGGTAAATTGTGTAATTACTAGAAAGTATAGTTTAGTATCTTTGTATATTTGTTATTAGTTCAGGGGTTGTAAGTGTCAGTTAGAAAGTTACAACCGCCACGTAATGTATATATATTGTTGTATACGCAGATTGTATGTAATCGAACGTGATATTCGATCAAAGAAAATTCTGGTTTCCTCTCGAATTTGTGTTCTTGTTTTTCCATGATGTTGATGATTGATTCGTGATCCGTAGGGACCAATAGACATTTCGTTCCATTTCGGTTGTCAATTAGTTCTAATTTTGTAGGTGGAATGTTCTCATTCTGTTTGAGGGGTGCTTTTTTTTTAACCCAATTAATCCCATTTCACCAATCGATAATAAAATGCATGATGATGGTACAGGTTGAATTTTCTCATTCTGTTTGTGTGAATTGATCATTTTGTAATCGTTTCATTTCTCCTTTTTCTTTCAAAATTCCACAGGTTCATGATTTGTAATGTTCTTATTTTACCTCAAAAGAGTGTCCTTTGTTTCAGTAGTTTTAGGATTATAATCTGAAACTACTTTGGTTAAAACTATAATTTAAAATGTGCTCGAACCATTTCATTGTTGCTTTTTTTTTTGTTTAAGAGAATTTCACTTTTCTTGATAAAAGTCAAAAGTCTTGGCATTTGATCATGTAGCATTTTAAAGTTAAAGCTAATGTGGTTAAAGGACCTGCGCAAGTAGGTCATATTATATGTTGTGCAGGGGCGAAGTATTTAAAGTGCCCGACTGGGTCCGGGCCCGTCCTGTTTTTTCGCTCAGAAGTATCCAGTTTTACCTATTTCGTCCGAATTTTTTTTATAGTTAGCTCAGCCCGCTCCAATTTTTAATCAAAAAAATTTATATACTAAGTCGACCCATCTATGATTTAAAAAAAAAGTTATCTAATAAAGTTGAAAACTTACAAAGTTACAATACTTGATACGTTTTAAAATTTAGACCCAATTAAGTAAATGTTTTTTTAATGAAATTAGTGATAAGTATAAGGGGGTTAAATGTAAATAAGTTAATAAAAAAATATATGTTACATTCAATTTCCTGTTTCCAGCCCCAAGTCCATCGTTGTTCACGTGATTGAGAGAAATCCATCCAGCCCCTCGTCCCTACTCCAACCTCTATTGGAATTTCGACCTCCTCCACCATCGCCGAACGCCAGTCGACCGTCGACCACCCTTTCCCGCCGCAGTCGGCTGCTGCTGTGGCTACGGCTCTGCCCCTCTCTTGTCTCCTCCAATCCAAGTCTTCAATTAGGTAATATATCAAATTTCATAGTTAGATTTGTTCAATAAACTCATAGTTAGATTTCATAGTTAGATATGTTTAATAAATTAAGGAATATTGTGATGGTTTGGGCACGTGAAGAGGAGGTATTTGACGGCTCCAGTTCGTTCGGTGGATACCATCACGGTCGAGGGGAGGAGAGGGAGAGGTAGACCTAAGTTGACGTGAGATGAGCGTATTAAACATGATTTGCTAGATTTGCACCTCTCTGAGGGTATGGTCGATCATAAGGACATCGTGGAGAAGTAGGATTCACGCTAAGGAAAAATAGAGGAGTCAGGAGGGTTTTATCAATTATTTATTTATTATTATTATTATTATTTATTATCAGTATTTTTATTATTATTTATTTTTTTATTATTATTAGTATTTTTTTAGGTGTCGTTGGCATGGGTTTTCCTTCTATTTCTCATTGGGTCATTTTCTCTTATGGCTCGGAGTTGGGGGTCTCTCTGGAAGCAACCTCTCTATCCGAAAGGTAGAGGTATGGTTTGCCTACATCCCACCCTCCCCATACCCTACTAATAGTACCAAGTGCTATTACTGATGAGATTTGTATTCTTTATACATAGTTAGATTTGTATAATGTATTCTTAATTCTTGATTTCTTGGACAAAATACAAATAGACAATTGAATAAGTGAATAACAATGTTTGGGTTTTTTTGTGCATAATTAGGTTTATTATTGTCTTAGATTTAAATTTGGGGAATTAGTATATTCTTAATTGTTATACTTGTTTTAATGGTTTTAGATACAATGGGAAAGCCAAAAACCATTCATTCTTATTTTAAAAGAAAGGAATCACATGACGAAATAATGTTATTTTAATAAATTAAAACAATTAGATATTTTTATTTTTTGTTGTGTGACCCGACCCGAACATATAACTCAATTATTAAAACCTAGTGATAGACTAAAATTTTTTTTACCCTTGACTTTCGACCCGTGCGAATTTTAAAAGAAGTTGTCACTTTTCAGTTTTCACTGTTTTAGATTATGGCTTCAAATAGGTGTTGCTAGGGACACCCAATAAAATTGCTAGGGACATCCCTCTTAATGGCCCATTAAGGTCATAATGCCCCATTTGTACAAACCTAAATTCCCCATTATGCCCTTAATGCCCAGTTAAATCCTGACACCTTATTTAATACCTTTTCATACTTGTATTTTTTTAAATTAAAAGTAAGTTTTTAAATTAAAAGTAAGTTTTTTATAAAAACTTATAAAATTTGTTTAACTTTTTAATAACTTATAAATATTAAAACGTTAATTTGTTTTATTCGTTATTAAAAATTATAAAGTTTTTTTTTATGAACACGAAGATAAATGATCGTATGGTCGTTGAAGAATAGTATATATTCTGATTCTGGAATGTTGTACAAAAAAGTACCCTTCTCGGGAAATGTACTTGTCTATTTATAGTACAAAGATCTTAACAACACTAACGGCCTAGAAGCCCATTAGGCCTTTGTTATTTGGGCCCCGATACTCCGTCCACGTGGCGTATATCCGCGTTGCCCTGCTGGAGATGAGTGCGGACATGGGCCACCGTTGCTTACCGGAGGTTTGGGCCCATGGGCCTGAATTGGGACCTTGTTTCCGAGGCGGGCTTGTTAATGTGAAATGGCCTTTTGGGCCTTGAAGCATATTGCATCTCTTCATGTCCCCCTAGTCTACTGCACGCGCCTTTTACGGGAAAGTGGGATGTAGACTAGACATCAGTAACGTCATGGCTTAATCGTGGGCCGCGTATTTTCCGGACAAGACGCCTCGGATGACCGAGGGTGACGTGCGTTGTTGCAGAGCCGTCTTTCTGTCGTTTGGGTTCCCCATTTTCTTTACAAATACTTTCTTGATTTCTTTGTGTTCCCCTACCGATTTTTACTTACAATTCCATATTCCTCTCCAAATCTTAACTTCCTCCAGTAACCATGTCTTCTTCTTCAGATGAATCCGACTGGAGTAGGATCCCTTGTTCTTTATCTGTAAACGCCTATGCGAATTTGGTAGCGGATCATAGGCTTTTGCAATGGAATCCTCTTCATCCATCCCCGGGTCAAACTGCTGCCAACCCTCCATCAGGCATGATTACTGTCTATGCAGAATGGTTTACCCATTGCAACTTCAGGGTTCCTGTGACGACATTCTTAGTGCGGCTCCTGAGGTTTTACGGTCTTCACCTATCACAGATCCATGCGAACGGGATGCAGAGGGTGATATTCTTCGAGTTTTGCAGTCGCGCCCTAGGTATAGAGCCTTCTGTGGCTATGTTTAACACCCTTTTCCGTGCGGTGATTCAGGACTCCTGGTATTCTTTCAATCAACGCCACGGCGGAGGCGTTCATGCTACCGAGCCTTCTAAGGGCATGCGAGGGTGGAAAGGCCGTTTCTTCTATCTTTCATCCCGGATTATCCCCTCGGATCTGGTGATGCGATCGGTTCGAACTCCCCTTGTTGATGCTCCTCCTGCGGTGCTGGTTCCGACCGATGACCCGGATTTCAATCGGCTGACTGAGACTCCGGTTGCATACCAGATTCTTAGCGAGCATGCTTTGTTAAGCGTAGGTATGAGCCGCAACTGGGATGACCCTCAGCGGATCCCTGTTTTTATTATGGAGGGGCAAAGTAAGTTTATTTTCTTGTTTTGTTGACATTTTCCTTGGGCATTACTGACTTTCTTTGCCTTTTTGTTTTTGCAGGGGTTAGTCCGTACCACGCGGTCCTGTCCCCCACTCCCCGAGGTCTCAAAGCCGTACGCATGGTCATCACACCCGGTAGCCCCAGTTATCTTCTTCGTTTCTAAGAAAATTTCTATCTTCCTCCTCCGCCGTCTGGTGCCTCTACGAGCGCACCCATTGCTAGTTCGGTACCCTCAGGTGGGGCTACTTTCTTTCCTCCTTCCGATACTCAATTATTTTGAGTGATTCTGATTCTGAGGACTCTGCAGCTTTAATTCACCGGAAGCGGCCTGCCTCTAGCGCGTCCGTCGGGTCCTCCCCGAGTTCTGCATCTGTCCTCATAACTGCGACAGGCTCATCCTCGAGTATTGTACCTGTTTCAACAGCAACTGCCGACTCTTCATTGAGCGCGGCGTCTTCTGGTATGGCGGTGGCCTACTCTTCTGCCAGCTCTGCCTCTCTGATGGCAACTGATCTTATGACTGCGGCTTCTGCTAGTTCTCCACTTTTGGGAGCAACTAAACCCCTAGATGCTACACCCCCCCCCCTACCTTTTTCCGCGTCCGCCCCGGTTGCAACTCCTTCAACGCCGGTTAACTTTGCTGGGGGTGATGGGAGTGGTGGTCCCCGCCCGGAGAAAATGCTGCTAACCCCTCCGCATGGGGGAAAAAGGAAAAGTGCTGCGGAGAGGTATGAGGCCGCCAAGAAACGTGCTGTTGCTGGAGGTTCAGGAGGACGTATTTCTGGTAAGTCGTTTCGTAGTGTCTCTCGTTCTTACTCATTTCTTGTGTCGTTTTCCAACGTGTAATTGTTATTTTGGATGTAGTGCCTATAGGTGGCGGCCGAGGCAGAGGCAGTGGAAGTCCTACTGTCGGCGCGGATCAACCGGCATTTGTTCCAGAGACTACCATGACTCCTCCTGAGAGCCAACCCATTACTCCCCAACTGCACGCTTCTCCTGAGCGTCCTATGTCTCCGCATTCTCCTCATGC
The DNA here is from genome assembly GCA_039602395.1 of Deinandra increscens subsp. villosa. Taxonomy (NCBI): domain Eukaryota; kingdom Viridiplantae; phylum Streptophyta; class Magnoliopsida; order Asterales; family Asteraceae; genus Deinandra; species Deinandra increscens. Next base: position 3,195 of record JBCNJP010007253.1, on the reverse strand, counting down.
GTCAGAAGGCGCCAAGGAGGATGAAGGAGATAATTTGAAACCAGTTTCCCCTCTGGCTCAGCATGATTCTGCTAAAGGGAAGAGGGCTGCAGATGACGCAGTTTTTTAGGTGAAAATTCCGATCGACCCTCCTCTGAAGTCCGGGGATCTCTTAACCAATCCGCCTGGTACGTCCTGGACTGGACTATAAGCAGGGGGACCAAGCTCCGCGATCCGGCAGTCTGCCGGAACTTTTTGGCGAATTGCCTTCCTCCTGCTGAAAGGGAAGAACGTATGCGGGTGGGGCGCGCGGTGTTGAGTGATGAGATGGCTGTCCACCTAGCTGGTATGGTGAGCGTCTCTGTAGAGGTAGCTCGGCAGTGGACGGAGTTGGAAGATCAGTTGGCTATTGAGAAGGATGCCAAGGCCAAAATCAAAGAGCTTAAAGCGGAATGTGCTCGCCTTGGCCGTCTTCATAAAGAGCAAGTTGATCTCCACACGGAATCTGTGCAGAAGTGGGAGGAAGGATGCCGCCGTGTCAATGAATCCTTAAGGTTAGAATCTCAGGCTGTGGCCAATTTGAAGGCTAAGCTGGCTCAATCCGAACAAGAGAAACAAAAGCAGCTGGAAGCCTTGCAAGAAGAATTGGCGAAAACCCGCGAGGAGGTTGTGGTTCAGACTGATGCGGCCAAGCATTATGCGGATGAGTTTGCTAAAGCTCAAGCCCGCGTTACTGATCTTGAGCGAGATAGGGATCATCTTGAAGGTCGGGTAAATCTGGCGGAGTCTGGAGCTGATTTGTGGAGGAGCCAGTACACCTGGCTTGCAAAAGAAGGATTGCCTTTGGCCGTAGAGGCCGTGAAGTCTAGTGACGATTTCATGGATAGCGTTTTCGCACTTAATGCTTTGGCGGATATCTCCGGGAAGAACGAAGGCATTGCTCTTGGTCACGCTGCTGCCGTACAGGGAATCCCTGTTGACCAGTGTCCTGGTGTGGATATTACTGCGGCTGCGCGGCTGAGATACGCGCAAGATGCTTTTGAGGTGATGAGGTTCCCAATGCTTGATGTACTGGCCTCTATGTCTAACCCCGATGATTTTGCGGGATTAAAAGAGTACTTGTTACGCTTTAATGCTGAAAAGATGATAACTTCAAGTCATGTGGAAACCGATCAGCCTAACAACCCTCCTGGAGACCTGTCTCGTGATCAAGGTGCTTCCGCTGGTGATGGCGGCCTCTGAAGATGGTGCCATCTTGTTGTTTCTTATTACTGTAACCTTGTTACTTGCCTCTGTAATGAAACTTCGTTGTATAATATGAAACTTCTTTTTTGCTTTATTTTATGAGTGTGTTGTTTTTGTTTATGCGGAATTTTATGCCGTCTTTGTCTTTGTGCGAGCTTTTTTGGGTTTGGAAGTGACGCGACATCCATCGCGGGGGTTGGGTCGTCACCCAACAGTTTGTGTCACTTAACCAACTCGTCTTAAAATGCCATTTCCCAATGATTACTTTAATAACGTGAAATCTATTGAGCATTTTTGTGGTCTTTGTGATTCTTACAGAAAATAAATCATGCAAAGGAAGAAACATTTCATTTATCATAACCTTAACACAAGTTTGTTAAAATTTGTGTATGAGATTAAACTCCGCGCCTTCCGCTTCCCTATTTTTAAAGGTAACAGCGTCTTAGTTGTGCGGCGTTCCAGGTCCTTGGTATGTCGCTGCCATCTAACCTCTGCAAGGTGTAAGCCCCTTTTCCTAATACTTCTTTGATGATGTACGGGCCTTCCCACGTGGGTGCGAGTTTTCCTTTGTTCCCTGCATGACTTGCTTCATTGTCCCGCAGCACGTAGTCTCCGGACTTGAAGGTGCAGGGGTGAACCCTTTTGTTGTAATATTTTGAAAGTTTCTGCTTGTACCGGGCTTCCTTAATGGCCGCTAAAGTTCTTCTTTCCTCCAACACGTCTAAATTTTCTAGCAGCAGGTTGTCGTTTTCAGGATTAGGAGAAGCACGAATTCTATCCGTGGGGAGGGTTATTTCTGCTGGCACTACTGCTTCGTGCCCATAGGTCAGAGCGAATGGTGTCTCCTCGTGGCTCGTTTTTGGCGTCGTGCGGTGAGCCCATAGAACATGTGGAAGTGCTTCCACCCAAGACACCGCACCCTTGGTCACACGCTTTTTAATCCCGTCCACTATGCTGCGGTTGATCCTCTCCACCTGACCATTGCCTTGCGGGTGGGCTACGGACGCGGACACTTGCTTGATTCCCAAATCCGCGCACCACCCTTGTATCATTTTATCCGCAAATTGAGTTCCGTTGTCTGTGATAAGATAGAGCGGTAAGCCAAATCGGCATACTATATTTTCCCATAAGAATCTCTTTACTTGTACTGCGGTGATGGACGCCACTGGCTTGGCCTCCACCCACTTGGTGAAATAGTCAACCGCTACGATCAAAAACTTGATCCGTCCTGGAGATTCTGGGAATGGTCCGACAATGTCTACACCCTATTTCTGAAAAGGCCATGCTGCGGTAACTGGCACCAATTTATTTTTTGGTCTTAGTGCCTTGGGTGCATGCTGTTGGCAGCTTGTGCATTTCTTGACGGTTTCGGCGGCCATTGGGTACATTCCTGGCCAGTAAACGCCGATGCTCTTTAATTTTGACACGATCAGGTTGGGACCGGCATGGATGCCGCAGGTTCCTTCATGTACATCTTCTATTAGACGGGCGGCCTCCTTTAAAGTGACACACCGCAGGAGTGGTCCGGTGAATGTTCGTCGGTACAGATGGCCACCTTCGATTGTGTATTGGAGGGCTTGCAGCTGGACTTTCCGCGCTTCGCCGGCTTCTTCTGGCAGTTTTCCTTCACTAAGGTAGTCATAAATCGGAGTCATCCAGGTATACCCGGATTCTCTGATGTCCAAGATCTTGGCTTCGCATACGGAGGGGGTGGTTAAGGTTTCTATCCGTACGTCTTTGGCCAGATGACTGAACTGTACCGATGCAAGTCGGCTGAGTGCGTCTGCCTTTTTGTTATGACTTCGGGGTATATGCTCGATTGTGTAGTGATCAAATTGAGCGAGTAACCGGTTAGCCAACGCCAGGTATTGACTCATGTTGGTGCCTTTAGCTTCGTAAGTGTTGTTTATCTGATTGACCACTAGAAGCGAATCAACATGTATACGTATTCTTCTAGCTCCCATGTCGTGA
>JBCNJP010007252.1:0-11510 GCA_039602395.1 Deinandra increscens subsp. villosa | reverse complement strand
GTTTGATTCTTGGCTTGATAGGAAAGGGTGTGATGAAATTGTTTGTTCGACTCTTCTAGGCTGGACTAATCAGGGCCCGACAGATTTGAACCTTATTAGAAAGTTGAAAGCTCTTCGTGGTAAAATTAGTAGATGGATTACCGAATGCCGTAGTAAGGAGAATGATTTTGAACAATCGTGCAAAAAAGACAAGGAAGATATGGAATGGTTAATGGAAAGAAAAGATATAGAGGAGACGGAATTGTGGGTATGGTCGGAATGTTGTAAGAATCTTCAAGAAATTGAGCTCTATAGATCTCGTGATATGAGACAAAAATCGCGGGTGAAATGGGCGTCGCTTGGTGATGAAAATACTAGCTTCTTCCATAGTGTAGTTAATGGGAGAAAAGCTAGGAACTCGATCCCGGGTCTTGAGATTAGAGGCGAATGGGTTTCTAAACCAACGTTAATTAAAAAAGAAGTTCTTCGATTCTTTAGATGTCATTTCAAAGAAGAGGTAAAAATTCGGCCGACTATTGAGTGTGAAGGAATTAGTAGAATTGATGATATCGACGATATGCTTTTGACTTCCCTGTTTTCCAAACAAGAGATTAAAGAAGCGGTCTTTGAGTGTGGTTCTAACAAGGCACCTGGCCCGGACGGTTTCAATTTTAATTTTATTAAGAAGTTTTGGAAGAGGATTTTTTTTATCGCATAATGATGGAGTTCTATGATTCGGGCGTTATCAATTCAGGGTGCGGGTCGGCTTTTATTACTTTGATTCCCAAGGTCAAGTCTCCTGTGGGACTCAAGGATTACAGGCCGATTACTTTAATTGGGGTTATTAGCAAAGTTTTCTCTAAGATTCTAGCCAACCGCCTAAAAAAGATAGTGGGTAAGGTGATTTCAGATTCCCAATCGGCTTTTCTGTCTGATCGTTTTATTCTTGATGGTCCTCTCGTTGTGAATGAAGTGTTGGATTGGTTGAAAAAAGGCGTTCCTCCTAAAGATTGATTTTGAGAAAGCTTATGACAATGTCAACTGGGCTTTCTTATTAACAATCTTATCTCAAATGGGCTTTCCTCCTCGTTGGTGTATGTGGATTAAAGGTATTCTTGAATCGGCTCGTGCTTCTATTGTTGTTAACGGGTCTCCCACTTTTCAGTTTAATAACGAGAAGGGTCTTCGTCAAGGTGATCCCATATCTCCTTTCTTGTTTTTGATTGTTATGGAGTGCCTTTCTTGGATGTTGAATAGAGCGAAAGCCATTGGAGTTTTTAAAGGAATTGGTTTTTCCTATGATAACTTTGATGTTACCCACCTTTTCTTTGCGGATGATGCCCTTATTTTGGGCGAGTGGTCCCAAGATAATCTCCAATGTCTGGCTAGAATTCTTAGAGTTTTTTACTTATGCTCGGGCTTGCGCATCAACATTCATAAATCTAATTTATTTGGTGTGGGTACGGAAAATGGGGAAAATGGGGAGGTGGAGAACCTGTTGACAGTTTTGGGATGTAAACGCGGGTCTTTTCCATTCGTTTTTTTGGGTGTTAAAGTGGGAGCTAAAATGTCAAGAATTGGTAATTGGAATATGGTGATTGATGTGATGAAGAACCGACTTTCCTCATGGAAAGCCAAAACGCTTTCCATCGGTGGTAGGTTGATTCTTGTGAAGGAGGTCCTAGAAAATTTGCCTATTTAGGGCATGTTTGGGATTGCTTATAAAAACTGCTTATGGCTTTTGGATGAGGCAAAAAGACAAAAATACCCCTCCAAAAGCAGCAAAAAGCCACAATGTTATGACTTATTAGCTTTTAAAGGGGTATTTTGTGTCTTTTTGCCTCCTCCAAAAGCCATAAGCAGTTTTTATAAGCAATCCCAAACATGCCCTTATTACCTCTCGTTATACAAGGCCCCGGGGGGGGGGGGGTGCGGGGCGTTATATGGGGCGCCATGTTACAAATTTTTGCCCCATAACGCCCCATTACGGATAGCCTAATGATGTATAACTTCACAGTGGTTTTATTACAGAGTCAACATTACAATTGTTCGACCACGAATTGCTTGCTTCAACATGATCAAAACGGAGTACTCCGTCTTCGATCAACACTTAAACTTTCGTTACTCATGGAATGCATTTTGACATTACGATAATTGCTATACACGCATCAATGATCCCTAGCTTAATTGGCTAAGGTGAGATACTGAAGACATTAAAAATGTAAGGTCTGGGGTTAAAGTCCCACCTGTGTCAAAAAAATAAATGGGGTCCAAGTTAGGCTAGAGGGTTTTCTCACCTATGGTTAGTTTCCTCTTAATGAAAAACGAAGATACTCATGTGAGTGAGTATTGCCACCGTCACTAATCTTGTCGTTAAAAAAATTGTTGTACACGCAATTTGCCCTAAACGCCGTTGCGCACATCGCGCTTCTCGCCAACTAGTATTGTTTAATATTATCATGATTTAAATTTTTTATTTTAAATAAACTTAAATAATTTAAATATTATTCTTTTATAAATTTTAAAATTATAACAATTAAAAAATATTAATTAAATTACTTGCCGGTAACTTGATGTCTTGATCAATACGATAGAAAAGAAAAAATATTTGTTAAAAATAAAATGTCTTTTATGCATTCAATCACAGCGTCCACCTGTCAATTACTGAACAATCCAAGCCCTCCATCCCTCAGTCAGTTGCGGGCACCTCATCAAAGCAAATCGCACCGTCAAAATTAAAATCCACGGCTCATAGTCTGCCCAACAATAAAACGGGCAGATCTCCTGCCCTATAAATTTAATACGATAGCGATATGAATATTCAGTTTCCCACTCGCTTTGATCTCGCGTGAGGAAACAGTGCCCTGAAATCCGAACCCTCCCCCAACAACCTTCCCCGGCGACCAGTATCTCCGGTTCAAATGGCTTCCGGCCGCCGTTGTTTCGTCGGCGATTAGTTGCCGGAAACTTGAAACAACATTTCGGTTTGATCTTTGCCTTCTTTCCCTTCCTTCTTTATCGCCATTGTTACTTCTATGGCATCTGCAATTTTACCAAGCAGAACTGACCCACGGTCGAGTGATTTTATGAGTAAATTCTCTGAAAATGTCAATAGTAATCTTAATTTCACGAGATTACAGAATATCTCAACTCCAAACCCTAACCCTAATTCTAAACAAGTCTTCATCGGTAATGCCGGCAGAGATGTTCTTTGGAAAAATCATCAACCGCTGCCTTCTTCTGTTCCTCCAGAACGTGGTTTTATCGGCTCATCGATCAATTCCGTGCCGGCGAACTCCTCTGGCTACAGGTACATTACATTTCGTCTTGATTCGTACACTAGAAGAGAGCTTAAAGCGTTGAAAAAACGGTTAATGTCAGATCTTGAACGTGTACGGATCCTCCGGCAATTCGTTTGTTCGACACCGACGCCTAAAATGTATCATCATGCTCCGCCGTTGGAGTCACCGGCGGCTCCCGAAGCTCATTTGCCGGTGAACGGACGCCAAAAGAATGCAATCGGTCAGAAACGTGCGAAGCCTTTACCGCCGGTGAGAGATACGAAAAAGCAGTGTGGCCGTGTGACCAATGCGCAGAGGAGGAAGTCGATGATGAGAGAATGTGTGCAAATTTTGGGTAAATTGATGAGGCATAAGCACGGTTGGGTTTTCAATACTCCAGTTGACGCAGCCGCATTGAAGCTATATGATTATCATAATGTGATCAGTCAACCGATGGATCTTGGAACTATCAAGTCGAAGCTCACGAGAAACGAGTATGAATCTCCACTCTCATTTGCCTCAGATGTGAGATTAACATTCCAGAATGCGATGCTGTATAACGGCAAGGGCTCGGATGTTTTCATTATGGCTGAGCGGCTTCTTTTACTGTTTGAAGATATGTTCAATTCAACTCATCCGAAGTTCGTCATAAATCAACCAATAAATAATGAACCGAAGAAGCCAAATTGTTGTGCAGGAGTACCAATTTCAGTCGGAAAAAGCCTTCCAAATGCGATAGTTGTAGGGGATGCCGAAGGACCAGTGGCTCCTCAAACGAAGGCTCTGAATTTGGGGAAAGATATGACAGATGAGGAGAAAGCAGAGCTGGCAGCTAGCTTATGGGATTTGCAATTAGGGCCTGAAGGGATGGGTCAGATGATGAGTATTGTAAAGAAGGGGGTTGGTTTAGAACATGAAGGGAACGAAATCGAGCTTGATCTTGCAGTGCTTGATAATGAGACGCTGTGGGAGCTGCATAGTTTTATTGGTAACAGGAAAGGGGTCATCACTAACTATGTTCCCTCTGTAAGTAGTTGACATTGTTGCGTTTTTCGCTTGATTTTGGTTGATGATTTGTTATTCAATTTGATTGTTTCAATGCAGTCTTTAGCTTGTGAATCCGTGGTGGAAGAAGAAAGCAGGGAAAGGGATGCTGGAGAAGAATTTGTTGATATTGGGGAAGAGATGCAGTTAACTGATCTTCCTCTGATCGAGATCGAGAAGGATGGTGTAAATGGTAGTAGTAGCAGTAGTGATTCGAGCTCGGAGAGTGATTCCTCATCTAGTGGTAATAATACACGACTAATTCTTGTGAATGATTGAATTGTTGTAAATGGTGGCATTTTTGTGCAGATTCTGGCTCCTCAGGGAATAGCTATAATGAGCAGGAGGTGAACTCAACAACAAATGGGGTGGTTCCATGAGATTGTAAAGAATCTTGAAAAGGTAGGAGATTGAATCTTTTGGCAGTTGTAGCACATATGTAAAGGACTAAAGAAGTTTTTAGGGTTTAGGAGAGTTGACAGTAGGTGAGGAGAGGAGGGAGGGGCATAAATAAAGATGTAAATGAAAACATTTTGTGCTTCTATGGGAGTGTTTTTCATTTGATATATAATCTGCTCAACTATAACTTATTCATTGTTGAATTAGAAAGAACATGAAGTAAAAGAAGAGACCTGGAATGAGGAAGCATAACATGGTTCCCAGTGGGGTTTCAGATTCTGTTTTCTGAGTATGATTTATGTCCAACTGGTTACAGATTCTGTTTTCTGAGGATGATTTATGTCCCCAGTTGAGAGGAAAGAGTTGAGAATCAAAGATTACTCTAGTGTGCTTGTTTCTTTTATGTAGATCTTCCAAACCCTGTATGATGCGAGAGAGACTGAATTATAGGTGGGTGACAGAGGTGGTCACTCCTTCGTTAATGGGGTAAAGATGCCTTTTTTTCTATATTGTAGGAGAAAATATGCTTTTTTTTGGGTGTGGGTTATAAAACAATTCTATGTTGTACGAGGAAAGATGGTTTTTTTTTTCTTTCATTAATGGGTCCATATAGGCATATCATCATCATCTTCATCTTATTATAATAAACGAAAAATTTCTCTGCTGACGTGGTATCGTCACATCCCCCGTAGAGTTACCGCAAAAATTCACCCATTAAGGGCAAATATAAAATCTCAATACGTCCCTTAAAACATTCACGTGGATCTTATAGAACCGAAAGATTCAATTAAAAGAGTCCAGCGTGTATACCACGCTTTGTTTCCAATGTATGCGCTCAAATTCTCCCATTGAAACCCTAAATTTCATTCCAGGAGAAGTACCGCCGCTCCCTCCCTCTCTTCTCATCTCCGCAAACCAGTCGAATCTATGGCTCCTTATACTGCTTCTTCTTTGGTATTTCTCTCAAAACATCGTCGCTCCCTGATTATCTTCTCTTCTCATCTCGATTTTTACTGTTTTATATTTTCTCGAATTGCTTTGTTGTAGTTTTCTTCCCTCGACGAGTATATGATTAGGTTTAACATCCGATTTCTTCATTATGTTCGATTACTTAGCTCGCCTTTTATAGGATTTAGTTACTTCTGTTTTGTTCGAGCAGTGAATTTTTAGGGCTTTTAATTGAATTGATGATCATTGCCCTGTTTATAGTATTTTAATACTCACATAAACATGTGATGGCTGTGAATTGGTACTAGACTTGATTACATATCTTTACTAGTCGGAAGGCCCGTGCGATGCACGGGCGGAACCAATGGTTGCTATTATATAACTGATTGCGATGCACATGCTTCTTCGGATTTGGGAAAATGTTATCACTCTTTTGCCGACTTGTGTGCTCATCATGGCCTGTAATTTCTTTAACTATTTGTTTGGTTATATAGAACTGTAAATGAAATACATGTTCATCAGGAAAACATACCATAAACCGAATAGCTTAGTCATTTTGAAGGAACTCAGATTGTATTACTCTCTTTAAGTTATTGCTTGGTAATATAGAACTGTAAATCAAAGACATGTTCATTAGGATAACATACCATAGACCGAATAGGTTAGTCATTTTGAAGGATTGTTCCTAAAATAATATAATTCAGAGACAATGAATACTTAAACATCTCATATTCATTAATTAAGTATTAGAAGTTTTAACAATTTTGTTTGCCAAGCAGTAAGTTAATAGAATAAGACTATGATAAAGGGTCACATATTGGGTGGAAAGTCGGACTCCATGCGGTTGTCGATTTCTTGCGCTGATGCCTCCGCATCCCTGCGTAAAGATTGAAGCCTTCGCAGTTGTGCTTGTTTCGTACGAAGGGCATCAGTAAGCATGGATGCAGCAGCATAACGGAAGGGAGAGGCATCCAGCCGAAGCACAACGTCCAAAACTTGGTTGTTCTCTGCTATGCGTTGTTCAAGCACTTGTATGACGGCCGATAGTTCACTTATGATGTCATTGTGGCTTGCAATGAAAAAATTCTTCACATAATCCTCCATTACCTAAGAAGAGATATGAGTAGCAATTAGCATTATGCATAATGATAGAGATTTGTGTTGTGTAATTGTCTTCTCATCAATTTCCAAGTAATGAAAGAAACAATTCCTTTTCTTAACAGATTAAGTAGTAGACATAGTAATATCTTTGATTTACTAAAGCTTATGAATGGAGAGTTTGTTTGTATGACCGAACGTCCAGTATGCAGGAAATCATTGGCCAATTTTGGTTGTTCTTTTAAAGGTAAAATAATGAAGCAAAAATTATTTTCCCGTGAGACATATGTTTATGGATTGGATAGAGTTTTTATAACACTAAGTTGTTTCCAAGAAAGTACGATTAAATATTGTTTTGCATTTGATATAACATGTTAAATGTAGACTGAGATCACATATGAAAAGATAGTTGGTACATAGGCATAGAACTAATCGGTACATGCAAAGAGAAATAATATATAAAGTTAAATTACGTTCACGGATGAAGGAAAGATTACTACTTTCATAAATGTAGTGACTGTATGACGTAGAGAAATTGCTGGGACGAAAGTGAATATTATCAGCGTCGACATAAGTCTGTAATATGTTACCTTTTTCTGTTGGAATGGTTTGTATCACTTGCCGTTGGACCGCCTGTATGCAGTAAGATGTGCCTGCAATGATGAAAACCAGATTGTTATTTTCTTTGTAAGAAGTTATTGCATGAAGACGATGAACGAATAACGTATGCCTTACGTTTTTTCGGTGAGAGGAATGTTGTGGATTCCTGACGGTTGTGTAGAGGGGAGTTATAGGCGGAGACTGAAAAGGTGTTTTTAAGACAATGGTTCTTTCAGTTCCTGTAGGACCGTTTGTCTGCCGGGACCGTTTTTAACGAATGGGATGAAAACCCAATGTCTGTATTGGGTTAAGAAGAGTGTTCAAAATTATAGGGTCTGGGCCTGGGCCTGGCGTTTTAGAAGATCATCAGAGGGCCAGTTGGGCACTCGTTTACAACCCAATTTGTTTATAAATGATTTAACACTTTGTGATAGAACGAAAGTATATATCTAAGATCATATATATTGTTCTTATATTAAATAAACGATTAACATAAGTTAGTTTCTAACACCTATTTTTTTCATTGAAATAAAATTAGGGATAACCGGATGCCCAATGGATGTTGATTTTGAACCTTTTGAGATCGCGGCTCCTGCCAACCCTTTATTCCCATATGTTTCATTGTTAAACATATTCTGCCATCCCATTAGTTTGACCTGCTTAGGTGAACTTTTCTTATGGGATAAAGACAGTATTTAAAATTGGGCCTTATATTCCAGCATATTCACTAAATCTTGACCAACAATAATAAAATTTCAAGAGGGAACATCTAATTACTTGAAAGGACTAATGCTGCTGTGTTGTTATATGATTGTTGCTGCAAGTTTCTTTCGGCATATAGAGCCTGCGTGTATACGTAAGTTTATTCGTGCGTATTTAGTCATGAACTTATGATAAATGGTTGTCATAAGTTTGTTGGCAAGTGAATTAGTCCAAAGACCGTGGTAGTTGTTGTACAATGCTAATTCTACGCAGGTCTTCATTGTGCTAGAATATGTAATTTCTTTAGGTACATGGTTATGGTTAAACATTGGTGTTCCTTTTGTTTTGTCTAAATCAGTAAACATTAGATGTGAAGGTCCTATATTTTAATTTTATAAAGAACAGCATGTGACAAACATAAATTAGTAGTTGATTTCCAGTACGGGCCATCGGCCAAATTTACCAACATACCATATACATGGTATTAGTATGAACCTGAATGGTTTAAAGTGAGAATTAGATTGTATGTAAAATAGTTATCGGTTTAGAACCATCATCACTATAGCATTCATAGTTAACGATATGCCCACAAAAGTAAGTTAGAAGTTGTTTTAAGTTTCACAAAGTTGGTTGGATTGATGACATAAGAAAGCTTAACAGACATAAAACACGGTGGCACCACCTCTATGGGCATGGTCCTCGTGAAGCTCAAACCGTAACAGCTTGTGGCGTGGGAGACCCGTCAGCTGCAAGAAAAGTGCCCAATCTCCTCGCATTCTTAGCCGAGGATGCATGCCATCGTGCCCCGTCCAGACAATTTTGACCGGGAAGTTCACCAGTCCAAACTTCAGAATTGCTTCATTGCCCATGTGGATGTTGTGCTGCCGGAACAGTGCTTTTGGGATTGACTGCAAAAGGAAATTATTATTCGAATGTTGAAGCAATTGTTAATGATAACCATGCATTTAAAAAAACAACAAATCAGTTTTCTCCTTATTAAAAGTACTAGTAGGTGGGTATCCACGTTATATGTTGACAGCTGCTTGAAGTAATGTGGAGCGTCATCATTATGAACGTGTGTGGGCATGGACAGTGGGCAACAATGCTCGGGATCTTCATACAGTGCCATACCCCAACTGTGGAACACAGTAACTCCACAGTTGTGACTATGGTGGTGGTCACTTCCAAGGTGTGTAAAAACCACCCATTTCCCTGGTTCAATCTTGTTTTCAATATAAAAGAGGGGCCAGTTTCGGCCACCAAGTCCTACTGGAAGCAGCTGTTGTGTTTGTGGGTCGGTTTGCAAAACCACATTGACCACGGCATCCTGTTTTGCGGCCTGGAGTTTTACTGTATTTGGACCTGATTTTGATCTGGACTGCGGGAACTCTATGGGTACAACCTATATTTTAACAATGTTGAGTATTAGGAAACTACTTAAAGGGGCATAACTTAATAGGGGTGGAAAGTTGTATTCTTTTATATATTTTTCATGGGGTAAGCAAAGGACGATATTATGCGGAAGTAAGTAGTTAGCATAATACGCCATATTATTTTCCCTCCATGATTAACGGTAGATGAGGTTCAACGGGTAGGATTGTTCAAGATGAGCCGACAGGTGTTTTGAATTTTCCCATGTGTAAACGTGGTGAGCAACTGCTTGGGCATTGGAAGGTGTATATTATGCAGACTTCTGGGTTAGTGGTGTCTTGTTTCTTTTATGACATATGATATGTGTGAAGTATCATGGGTAAATATGAAAGTTAGTAGTTTTCTACATCTATACATATATGTTTTATGTTTCATATAATTGAAATTGATCTCAGTTTAGAATTGTAAATTATGTAATTGTACCTTCTTTTTTAAATAGTAAATATACAATTAATATGCTTTCGAAACTGCGTAGTTGTGTTATTATGTGAGAGTAGCTACTTCCTGTCATATGCATGGCATCCAAATAGTAGTAGAAAGAAGTTACTATGTTAAGAATCGTATGAGAAATGAAACTCTCTACGGGAAACAAAGTTCGCTGACCTTTGGTTCTTCTGTTTCATCAGCAGGCTCAACCTTCACCTTTAGAGCGTGACTGTCAAGGTTGTTTGGTAGGAACTTTGTGGCAAATCGGTGTGGCAGCAGCTGTGGTCAAAAAGGTAAGCCGTCATATTAGTAACCACGTACGTTTGTGTTTTAAAAAAGTAGCGGATAATAGCGGCGGTTAATGTGCTATGTGTCATGGAAGGGGAAATAGAACCTGTGTATGGTATGATTTGTCATCTGCCTCGATGATACAGGAGTGAACAAACTCGTGCCCATTTAGCCTCTTTCTGATTTCAAGACCCTCTTTGTTGAATGCAGCAACATGAAGCTTGTCAACCTTCTTCCATGTGAGACAAACCTTGTGTATACCACGGTCAATGAGTGCATCTATGAAAGCCAACCATGTGGCGTCTTGAACCTCCCACACATTATTACCAAGGTAATTAATATTGACTGTGAATTTATTTTTCAGGTAGTCAACCAGTCGAAGTTGTGTGCAGGTTCTTGGCAGTTGGTAAGTGAAGGGGGCGGGGAAAACCTACATAAAAGTATATAAGTATGTGTATACTATAGTATCTGGTAAGCAGGTAACCTTTTATAAGAAGACTAACCACTCCACGCGGTCCTTCACCAACCGGGATAAGATGAACCACCAGTTTATAAGGCATCTGCAGACAATTAGAAGGTACGTCATATTCGTGACATATAGTTACAGTGGAATCAGGTAAAATGTATAGGATACGCTACAAAAATTGAAACTTTATAATTAAACCGATTCAAGTAAGGCAAGGGTATTAAGGAAATACAGAAATATAATGAGAGTAGAATTTTAGATTACTCTGTAGTGTAGACAGTAGGAACCGAATGCTATTACTATAGAACCACCTACGGAAACTTTAAAATCTGTGACTGTTTGCTAATTGGTACATTTATGCGTTTCCCGTGAAACTTTTATGATGATGCTGTTTGAAGGGCTGGGGACAGGCAGTCTTCTTTCTGGGTACATAATTAGTTGGTCGTGATAGCGCGTATAGAGGGCGAACATGTTGTAGCAATAAGAACCGTGTTGTAACAATAAGAACAGGGCATAGAAAAAGACACAACATGTATGTAGTGCTTTCGTCATCCTAGGCAGTGATATTAGGTATACAGGTATTAAGAAAATCACATCGGCTCACATTTGACAAACAGAAACAGAGAGTGGATCAGGTGAGTATATATTATTTGTATTGAATTGTAAACTAAATGAAGGCAGTTATTTAGACGTTAAAAGCGAAATCGTACACGTTGCCTATTTTAATAGTTGCTGAAACCCCAAAAAGGAAGAAAAGTAGACCATCTAATACAGAGAAGTTTTTTTAACATGTGTTGTATGTAACTATGGGGAGTCATGTTCCAAGGTTCTCATTTACTCTAAAGCAT
>JBCNJP010007251.1:0-17540 GCA_039602395.1 Deinandra increscens subsp. villosa | reverse complement strand
AAAAAAAAACTATATATATCACTCCACTAATTTCACCATCCCCAACTCCATTTCCACCTAAATTTTCTCCTTTTAAACCTTTAAAAACAAACTATATCATCTTGTCAACCTCTCATCTTCATTCCTTTATCAATGGAAGATTTATCATCTTCATCTTCTTCGTTCTCGTCTTCCGAAAGTGATTTCCAACAAGAAGGCGTCCAGTTGTCTGTTTCATTGGTTAGAGCCATTGTGGAGTTTGTCGTTCATGATACTTCAACTTCAAATATTATTAGATGATGAGAACAAGTTATGCGTGATCGTGCTACGACGAACACACTACTTCTCCAAGATTATTTTAACGAAGATGCAACATGGTTATGAAACTGTACTTCCGTGATTCGTCAACTTGGTTATGAAACTGCTAATGATGCTTGGGAAGAAAATCTGAAGATGACGGAAAAGACATCCAGGGACACTCTATTCGAGTTTTGTGAAGGTACTTTTACAAATTATTTAATTGTTTATTTTTACATATCATCTTATAGTTTTGGTTTATATTTTTACCTATCATTTTATATGTTTAGTGTTTATTAATATTATTTATTAATTCATGCTTTCTTTTGTTAAGGTATAATTAAATGTACATGAAACAGTACATGAGGAAACCTATATGTAGTGACATTTAACAAATTTACGAGTGGTACGAGAGTGTACGTGGATTACCCGGGATGCTCTGTACGTAGTATTGATTATACACATTCGGAGGGGAAAATTGTCCTACTGCATGGCAATGTCAACACCAACGAGGTGACCATCCACATCCTGGCTACAATAATGCTTGAAGTCGTTACAATACATGAAATGTGGATTTGACATGCTTTTTTGGTGTTACAGGTTCAAACAACGATTTAAACGTCTTGGATCAATCGCACGTGTTTGACCACATCATAGATGGATACGCACCGCCTTCTTCATTTATTTCCAACGACATCGAGTATGGGCAAAGATATTATCTTACTGATGGGATTTATCCAGAGTGGTCAAAATTTGTGAAGTCATTTACATGCCCACATCCCGATGATCGTAAAAGATTGTACTATAAAGAACGTCATGAGTCAGCTAGAAAGGACATGGAAAGAAATTTGCTAGGTTGAAAGGGAAATGGCATATGATTACCAATCCTGCCCGTATTTGGCATAAGGATAAAACCCGGGAGGCTATGAATGTGGTTCTGATTTTGCACAACATGATTTTGGAGGACGACGGGAAAGCGTTATACCGAGGATATGAGGAAGACAACATCCCACGTATTCAACTAAGCAAGCATGAAAAACACTTCAATCATATGAAGATACGAAACAAAGATGCACAATATGATGAAAGCGGATATGGTTGAACATGTTTGAAAAAATCATCCACAATTTAGTATTTTATGTAAAAAATTTGTTTAATTCTAATGTTATTAATTATTATGATTTTTATTTTATTTTAATATTTTTAATTTTAAGTAGTCTTATTATGTTCTTTTTATAAAATAATATTATTTTTAATATATTTATTATTCAGAATAATATATAAAAACAGAAAACTAATAATTAAGTAATTATTACATTTTTGCATACTACTACTACCCACTACACTTGTTTTTTACTTTCACATAACTGCATGCATAGTGCACATTTTAACTTTGAAGTTTCACACCACTATGAATAGTCTTAACCTCACAATCCATAGATGATTAAAATAGAGTTATCAAATTTTCTGCTTATAAACCATAAGGATATTGTGTGACTAGTACGCATTCAAAAGAACATGAACGGGACATGTTCATGTTTGTTCATTAAGTTTGACCGAACAAACGATCAAACACAAACATTTAAACGACAGGTTAATTTCTTGTGTGTGTTTATTTATTAAGTGACGGAGAAACCAAGTTTATTAATCATTAAGTTAGAATTTGTTTTTAAAGAAAATGACACGTTCCATAGACTAACTTGTTCCCCAACTTGGGTTACGACTTTTTTCAGTACTATTAAGATCCAAAGCACAAAGAAAATATAACCACCCTAATGAGATTTTATTCCCAAACTTAGGTTACGACTGTTTTCAATTTTAGTAAGATCCAAACAAAGAAAATAAATCCTAAATCCTATTTATATAATAAAACAAACCTTGTTATATAAGCAACTAGTCAGTAACTCGGGTAGATACCCGAAGCTGTGATATAAAAAAAATTATACGAAGTTAAGATGAACCTAAATTGAAAACGAAAAAACTGAACTAAATAATACATAAATCTAAAGAGCGATAAATATTCAATAATATTAAATTTACAAGCTTAATGGTTGTTCTTCACGGAGGTACTTTAATGGTGGATTTCTCAAATCCTAATGGTTTTGATTAATTATTGTTGCTATTGATTCGTATTAATCATATGAATCGATTAGTACAATAAATTTTGAATATTCTTCAACGAATGATCGAATTGGAGTTCAAGTTCATCAATGGTGAGTTAAGAAAGTCGTGACTTTGTTTATTTGATTTGTTCACCATCATTCGTTGATCAAAACCTAAACAATATGGATCTAGTTTTGTTGGGTTTTCTGTCACGAATCCAAAGCAATTTACGGATCGAACTTTTATTAAGAAATGAAGGAGATTGATGAATTAAAGTTGTGTTATTTTAAAAAAATTTATATATGGATAGTTTTTATGTGAAAAGAATTTAATTTTTTATTGAATTATTTAATTCAAAAATCTCACAAATTGACACATAGGATTTATCCAATGTGCCACATAAAAGATGACATTTGTACTTTAAAAACTTGTGTTTAATAGTAGTAAGATAAGATAGATTCTATTACAAGTTATATAAATACTAATTGCTAATATCGTTCAACATACATATCCTTATTTACTCGATCTTCTAGCAAGGTAAAATACTATTATTTTATACGCTTATTTAAAGATGTCCAACTCTTTAAAGATGTCGAAAGATATTTAATTTTATACGCTTATTTAAAGCTTTATGGCATGCTAATTGTTTTTATATTTTTACATATTTTGGTTATTTCGGTTTCAACATATCTTGTGTGTGTATGGGCTTTCGGTATGGATGAACGGATATTAGACTCCTGTATAAATTTATTATCCTGAAAGTGTGGATTTAGAACCACTTGATGATCTAGCAAATCAAATTTTCATTCATCCTTTTTTTTAAACTAGTTCTTTTGTATTTTTATTAAAATGTCAATGATTGAATGAAGATTGGAGACAAACATTAAACGAGTGGATGAATGAATACAGATGGAAGTCATTATTGTTCTTTGTTTTATTCATACTACAACGAGTGTCTAATTTTTTCTTACAGTTTTGAAATAAATGAATATAGTTGAAACTTGAAAGTCGTTATTGTTGTTGGTAACAATTCAAGATGGCACGTTGGCGCGGGGCTTGCGAATTCAATCCTTATTAGGTAAACATTTTGGATGGCCTACCCACGACGATGATCGGGAAAGTCATGTCAGGGTTTAAGCATAACGCAATGTTGAGGGCGGAGATAGCAGTTCGAACCCCTCCCCATGGACTTTGATACGAGCCGTGAGTCGATTAGCCTCCTGCAACGTTCTAGGGCAAGTGTACTGCATGCCAGTTTGCGAATCCGATAAAATTAGTTTTTTTTTTTAATTTTTTTATATTTTATATTGTTGTTTGTTTTAATTGAATAATGTTGAGAGTGTTTACAAGACTTCTAGCATTTCTATCTACAACCAAGCATACCATAATATATTGTATGTCAACTACGACAATAACCCATAATACCCATTTGTATTTGTATGCATCGATCTTAATCCCCATCACCATCTTGGTCAACTCCCACTCGGCATTATTATTTTGACTTTGTAATAAAGTGGATAAACAAATATGGTTGACAATTTAATTAAAAACCTATTACTTTTATTTCATTATTCAAATCAAGAACCTATAGAACTAACAAACAATATTATACGTAGCATGCGATCGTAAGCTCCTATCATATAATTTGCGTGGTTGATCTGTTCATTGTTTGTCCGGTCCAAAAATACAAATCAACAACACTTTGTAAGATTTAAGCCAACAATTTTTTTAATCGGAGAACCATCAATTTACCACCAAGTTATTTTTTCAAAAAAAAGAAAAAACTTAGATAACTATTTAACTATTTATAGTCAAATTAATTCACCGCTTTTCTTAAAGAAAATGTGTTCATTTTAATAATACAAATTAATTATACTTGAGGTTACTCTTATAGACAAAAATAATATATAGTTTGTAGTTACGTATTGAAATAGTTAAATTTACAAACATACAGATAATTAAGACATTTATATATTGAATTGCTTTTTCTGCCATCAATTTCCCATGGGTGCAACTACTATGCAAGTATGCATAATATTTTATCACATCGTCATCTTGCTTAATTAACTTACGTTTTGTTAATAAAAAAGTGTTTGACAATTTTATGAAAATATTAAATTCAATCTCTTTGACTTTGATTTGGAGGATTCATTAACAATATTACACTTGTCATGGCATGGTGCAAACTCTATGTTTGACCAAATATGGTTCATTTATTAGTCCACACGATATGCAATAACAATTTATGGATCTGAAATTTAAAAAAGAAATACAAGAAAACTCAACATGTAATCGGCAGTGTTTTAAAAACCTGTAAGATCCAGCCGGTTCAACTGGTGACCAAGGATTAGACCGGTTTGGTTAAGAGGGGTTTTATCTAGTTTTGAGTTATAATGCGAACCGGCAATTTTTGCAGGTGAACCGGACGTGGACTCATATCGAACCGTTTTTTTATTTTTCTAAATTAAGCTAAAAAAATAGGTTTTTTTTTCTTTGATAAATATAGCTTGATAAGAACTTATTTTGGACTCGTGTAATTTGTTTTAGACCTTATTGATTGAAGTTTATTTTGACATTTGTCATGGTTAAAAGTTTAGACAAAATTACATATTTTGTCCTTTAACTTTGGTTGTTTTTCAATTTTTGTCCTTTATCTTTTTTTGTTACACTCTCTGTCCTTTAACCCTTTTTTTCGTTCATATTTTGTCTTTTTACAGAATCCGTTAAAATCCATCGTTAAGTCAAGGGTATTTTTGTCGTTTTACTTTATGTGTGTAATTTTTGTAGTTAAATAAAGAAAGGGGGTGTTCTGTAACATCATTAGAATTATGTGTTAAATATTAATTGAATGACCAAAGTAACCCTGTTTAAAAAAATAAATCTAACACTGTGTGTTCAAGCGGGAGACCGAGAGAAAGATGATGTCTTGGTTTTCCGGCAACGAAATTCCAACCAAACTGGCGGAGCCATGACGACAACGCGATGGAGCAGCAATCTTCCATCAAATCTTCTTTTGTATCTCTCCATCTACTAAACCTGACCATCAAATCTTCTTTTATATCTTTCCACCGGCGATGGCGGCAGCGCTAGAGCCTTCTTCTACTTCTCTGGCAGTGACAACCGTAAGGTAGGCTCCGAAAAACCCTTCTCATCTCATTTCTATGGGTTGCCAGAGAAGATGGCACAGATCTGGAAATTGATATAGAGGATGTAGATCTGAAAATTGCACCACCTGAAAGCTTCGATTTTTGTGTGTATGAAGGCAACAGTGATGGCACTTATGCGAATCAGTGCGGTGCTCGCCGATGTTTGACGTGAGGGTCCCCGCTACGATGTTTGATTTTAGTATAACTTATCAATGCTTCGATTTTTTGTCGACGAAGTTTGATGATTTTTGAAAGCTTCGATTTTGTAGGAACCGTCACCAAGATTGAACCGATTTGTAGGTGGCGGTGGACGAGAATAAAGGTTATGGTGGTGGGTGGTGATGGTCGACGTTGGTTTTCCGGCAACGAAATTCCAACCAAACCTGTGGAGCCACGACGACGAAGCGATGGAGCAGCAATCTTCCATTAAATCTTCTTTTGTATCTCTCCATCTACTAAACCTGACCATCAAATCTTCTTTTGTATCTTTCCACCGGCGATGGCGGCGGCGCTAGGGCCTTCTTCTACTTCTCTGGCAGCGACAACCGTAAGGTAGGCTCCGAAAAACCCTTCTCATCTTATTTCTATGGGTTGCCAGAGAAGATGGCACAGATCTGTAAATTGATATAGAGGATGTAGATCTGAAAATTAGACCACCTGAAAGCTTCGATTTTTGTGTGTATGAAGGCAACAGTGATGGCACTGATGCGAATCAGTGCGGTGGTCGCTGATGTTTGACGCGAGGGTCCCCGCTATGTTGTTCGATTTTAGTATAACTAGTCAATGCTTCGATTTTTGTCGCCGGAGTTTGATGATTTTTGAAAGCTTCGATTTTGTAGGAACCGTCACCAAGATTGAACCGATTTGTAGGTGGCGGTGGACGAGAATAAAGGTTATGGTGGTGGGTGGTGATGGTCGACGTTGGTTGTCGAAGCTGCCGCTGCAGTTGCCTGGTCTCGAGAGGACTGGGTCGCCGAATGTTTATAGAGGTCGGGGAGGTAAGACGGAGTGGCAGGTAGCCCTGGTGGTTGTCGACGTTTGATGGTGCAGACGTTGGAGGTCGCCGTTAGGGGTGGACGGTGTCGGATCGTGGCTGCCGGATAAAGAAAAAAAGGTTACCGTTAGGTTTGTTTTGCTTTTGTTTTTAGGGTAAGGGGGTGGGGGTGGGGGTGATAAAAAAAAGAAAAAGATATTATATAACACACCCTTCTCTTTAGTTGTCTACAAGAAATACCCTTAAAAAGCAAAAAGACAAAAATACCCTTAACTTAACGGTGGATTTTAACAGATTCTGTTAAAAAAGACAAAATGTGAACGAAACAAAATGTTAAAGGACAGAGAGTGTAACAAAAAAAAATAAAGGATTAAAATTGAAAAACATACAAAGTTAAAAGACAAAATATGTAATTTTGTCAAAAGTTTATAAAATGTATATTATAAATTTACAGGTGTGAATAGTACCATCCGAGTCAAATCGGATCAACTGGTTGAAACGTTCTTATAAAATGTATATTTAATTATTTATTATTAACAAAATGGTAAACATAGAAGAAAACATGAAAAAGAGGTTTCCAGGACTCGAACCTCGGACCTTTCACCTTACCATTGCGATGAAACAAATAATTTGGTATATGAAAACCGTTTGTAAAACTTAAATAAAATAATATTTTAATTATATGCGATTACAAGCAAAAGAAATACATTTACTCTTATTACAATACAAGAAAATAAAAGATAAAAAAATTACAATACAAATAAAAATAATTAAAAAACATTATATGGAAATAATAAAATAGGTATAGTACATAGAAATGAAAACTTACAAGGAAAGATTAGTGAAGAAAATGAATGAGATATGAAAATATTTTGAGTAAAGAAAAGTAAACAGAAGGTTTGAAAAATCTTTATTAGAGAAGAAGAAACTAAGAAAAGGTTAGAAAAATAAAACTAGAAAAAAATCTGGCAAAGGATTTGAATCAAAACCCAGGTCTCTTAAAATAAATTACGAGTCTATCGAAGATCCTGCTTGTTTCTCAAGGTACAACCGCCAAAGCTGAATTATACGACCGGGATTATTCTAAACCCGATATTACCTTTGAGGAACTCGAGATCAATGAAGAACGTGCTGGCTTGCTTGAGAGAATATTAGTTGAGAGAGGGCTGGGAGAAAAGAAATATGTGAATATTTCTTAGGCTAAGGCCCTGTTTGTTTTTCTAAAAAAAGCTCTTAACAACCTCTTAAGTCTGAATCGGTAAGAGGTTTTAAGATATTTACCTGTTTGTTTTTTAATCATTATTAAGAGGGTGGAGCCCTTAATAAACTCTAAATCGGTAAGAGGTAAGAATACCTCTTAACCCAAAAAAATTCGCTCAGACCTTAAAAAGAGAAAAAAGACAGTGTGCTCCTAGCTCGTCTCTCATCTGTAGCATGACCTATGGGGTTTCTAAACCCTAAACAACACAAAAGCCTCTGGTTTGCCTATCCGATCCTAAAAGTAGTGGTAGTAGCGACGCCGCTGCTCATCCCCTCCTCGATTGACGACAGCTATAGGATTTGGCCCGACCACAGCCGCGATTCCAACTATCTCCACCTTCGATCGATGGTGTTTGGGTAAGCTATCAGATGTAGTTGTTGATTTTTGAGAGTTAACCTCTGTTAACCTTCGATTTCTACTTGCGTGTTCCAATCTTTTCATTTCGTTCACATATTTGGGTGTGTTAATGTTGTAAGGACTATAAATGATGTTTTTGTGCTTGTTAACGCTGTTGATGGTGGCTGTAGCGGCGATGAGCTGCAGGAAAACAGTGGCGAGAGGTGGTAGAAGGTTGTAGATGGTGGTATCTTGGCCCATAAATTTTGTAGAGGTTGTTTTGGGTTGATTTGGGTCTGGGCCAACCGGTCAACGCTGTTAACGTAGGTCAAAACAGAAACCCGAGAGCGGATAAATGCTCATGGCAAGAAAACGAGTTGGATGAAGTATTCGATTGTTGATTTTGGACAAGGCTCCGGTTGTCGGGAAGCTATACCGTTATATGATATGGTTATGATTTTGGTTATAGTATTAATGGAATTGAAACGTATATCATGGAGCATGGACTACAATTAAAATGATAAAACATACGTTTATTCATATTTAGATGTTTTGAAAAAAACAAACAACTTTAATGATTCAGATTTCAGACATTTGAACAACCTCTTAACATTCAGAAGTGGTATTCAGATTCAGACATAAATAACGGGGCCTAAGTGTAGTGATAAAGCCCCACCCTTGGGTATTTTTCGTCATGTGACGGATGACGTGACAAGGGATTTTGTGAGTATAAAGTGTGTAGTGATAAAGCCCCCATGAAGCCCCATGTAACCATTACTTAATTATTATTATTTTTTTAATTTAAACTAAAGTAAACTACAGGTGTAAAGGAAAGACTGTTTTTGGCAAAAAAATTACTTGGGATTATTATCCGTCAAATAGGAATAAGTAGGATTATTAAAATCCTTTTTTCCTTTCGGATTCACCCCTTATAAGATTCATGGGTTCACTCCAATTTTGTATATATATTTCTAAAAAAGATACAAAGCACATAGGTTCCGGTGAACCTGGACCATTCAAGCTAGATCTGCCCCTGTGTCAACTAAATTGACATGACGTTGGGGTCATGCAAAAATCTTATTAAGTAGCTATGGTAAGTCAGATATCGTATCCACGAAGGACACGTAGTCAATGTTAAAAGTTTGCCAGTTTGGTTTGGTTACATTTACTAAATTAATTAGATTAAACTAATAAGTGTAAGAGTTTGATTTTTATTTATAAATAAATGTAAAAACGATAATCTTCTTCAGGTTCAAATTGTATAAAACACAATTAATTTTAGTCAACCTAGAAGGAAATCATTAAGGCTAACTAGGTGCATGATTAATCTAGTGATAGCTATGGACTCACTTAACGATTTCTAATCACACAACCAACAATCCAGTTAAACTAACGACAATGAAACTGAATCTTTTAAACAAAAAACAGAATTTAATTGATCTAAACTTAATAGGTTAACAATCCAATCCAATAATCCATGTAAATTTGAAAACAACTTTTATCTCAAACAAGTGTACACTTGAAGAAACCATGAGATATTTAGCTAATCATTATAACAAACAAAATGTAGATACTTTTACTATCAAACTCTTTATTAAAATTTAACAACTAAATATCCAATTACTCTACAGATTACTTTAAAAAAATGGATTTTAATAATCAAACTATGACTTATAAACCGATAGTAATCCAAATTATCAGTTTGGCTAGCAGAAGTCCTAACTTTCATTTTCGTTATTAGAAGCAATTCCAGTAGCATAATTATCATATATTTACACTTGATTTTTGGCTCGTAATAATGAATTTGAACAAAATAAGGAAACATAAAAACAAAAACAAACTAAAAACAAGTGTAAATCATGTGTAAATGTATGATGTTTCGGGACTAAGACTGCTGCTGATAACGAAAATGAAAGTTGAAACTGCTGCTGGCCAAACTGATAGTTTGGATTAATATCGGCCAGTAGGTCATAGTTTGAATTATTAAAATATAACTTGCCAAAAAAAAAAATACTAAAGAGATGAAAAATCATCACAATTAATCAAGTAAAATATCCAATTATTCTAGAGATTATTACTTAAAAAAAAATAGTAAAGAGACGAAAAAGAAAACCAGAATTCTTTCCTCCATAAAATTGATCCCCCTTTATTTTCTCGATTAGCTTCAAAACATATGTAGCCCATCAGTCCTTTTTCATGTAGCCCAATTGAGCTGTACTCGGCCCAGAAAAACTCGGCATACTCCACGAATTAGCTAACCCGTAAGAATCTGTTTTTGAGCCCAGATTTACCTTCATTTCTTTTATGCAATGACAATTCTTAACTCCAAGTCTCCAAACTTGCCATCAAATAAATATGACGTGATGATATTCTTTTCATTTATGTTGGAATTTTGGGAGAAAAACTAGTGAAAAATGAGTTTTTCATTAAGTGTGAAAATGAGTTTTTCACCAACTTTGGACTAAAATAAAATACAGATAACATAGGTTGTTGCCTCTGTATTTAATGGGTAATCTTATATTCATTTCTTTGTATTGTATTTCATTTCCGTGTAACCTTTAATCATTTCCTTGTAATTGTTGATAGGAGTAGAATTTCATTTTCATTGTATTGTAATAGATTAGATCTATTTCTTTTGTTGTAATCGTACTTAAATAAAAGTATTTATTTTAATTAAATTTACGAACGGTTTTCCTACAAACTTAAAACAAATTTTTAAAACACCGTTCGTTTTTATAAAAACTTCATTGCCTCGAGTCTCAAAGTTGGACTTAGATTTCTCGAGGTGATTTAGTGTTTTTAAAAATAAATATTTTAACTCGTTTTGACTCAAAGTTGGACTTAGAGTTAAACGAGTTGTCGGTTACGACAAAACTTTAACATCCATTTGTTGGACGTTAAAATTTTCCATACATTTTAACATCCATTAGTTGGACGTTATAAATTTTCTTTAAAACCATCTAACCTCCATAAGTTGGAAGTTATAAAATCTATTAAATTTCTAAATCCGTCCATTTGTTGGACTTTAATCTCTTTAAAACGTGTGTGTTTAGAGATTAAAAACTCTCTTCTACTCCTTGAAAACCATCCATTAGTTGGAGGTTTTTTCTTACACACTTTAAACGTGCGCGTTTAAATAAAAATTCTGAATATTAACTTGTGTAGTTTTTCTATTTCAGAAATATGACTATTGACGTTGAAAAGGTAGCCGAAAAGCCTAAAGGAACACCATCGGTTGGGTCCCAAAGCGGCATAACGGCCAACATCATCGCAAGTCATGCCGAAAAACCCGAGAAGTTCTCGGGTTTACACTTCAAGAGGTGGCAACAAAAGATGTTGTTCTATTTGACCACCCTAAACCTTGCGAATTGTCTCACGGAGTCCGCTCCCAAACTCGGTGAAGGGGAAGCCAACGCCGAAACCGTTAGCGCGGTGGAAGCTTGGAAACATTCGGACTATTTGTGCCGTAACTATGTGTTGAACAGCCTAGTGGACTCTCTGTATAATGTCTACTCGGTGTTTAAGACCTCCAAAGAATTGTGGGAGTCTTTAGACAAGAAGTATAGAACGGAGGATGCTGGCACGAAGAAATTCGTGGTAGCCCGTTTCTTGGACTACAAAATGGTTGATAACAAAACCGTGATGAGTCAAGTCCAAGAGCTTCAAATTATACTACATGAGGTCCACGCAGAGGGTATGTCCCTTTGTGAGACATTTCAAGTGGCGGCTATGATTGAAAAGCTTCCGCCTTCGTGGCTTGAGTTTAAGAATTATCTTAAACACAAAAGAAAGGCGATGACCGTTGAGGATCTCATTGTCCGTCTTCGTATCGAGGAGGACAATAAGATGGCTCAAAAGGCCACCACCATGCAACCTTCGGCTAAGGTGAATATGGTGGAGGTTGGTTAGTCTTCCAAGGGAAGCAAGCGCAATGGTGGGGCCAAAGGCAAAGGCAAAGGCAAAGCGGTTGAGCACTTGGCACCGAAGAAAGGGGTTGTGAAAAAGAAGCCTCTAAAGTTTTCTGGAAAGTGCTACAACTGTGGGGGGCATGGTCATCGGGCGGATCAGTGCCCGAAGCCACAACGTGAGCACGCTCACATGATGGAGGATGACATGCCACTGGTGGCCATGATCACGGAGGCGTCTGCCTTCATTTCTGAAGTCAACATCGTGGGGGAGAACCCTGGCTGGTATGTTGACACCGGTGCCACCCGCCACGTGTGTGGAGACAAGTCCCTCTTTAGTACGTTTAAAGAGGCGAAGGGGACCGAGAAGCTTTATATGGGGAATAAAGCTACTGCCGACATCATGGGTGAAGGCAATGTGGTCTTGAAGTTCACTTCAGAGAAGGAGCTTACGTTGAGCAACGTTTTGTACGTTCCAGAAATCAGGAAGAATCTTGTTTCTGGATGGCTGCTCAACAAGTTCGGATTTCGCATAGTGATCGAGTCTGACAAGGTCGTGTTGACCAAAAACGGCATGTTTGTAGGCAAGGGCTATGCCCAAAACTCTATGTTTAAGTTGTCTACCATGGTTATTAATAAAATGGCGAAAGCCTCCCTTTCTACTTATATGATTGAGTTTTACGATTCAAATATGTGGCATGGTAGATTAGGACACGTCAATTTTAATTCAATTCGCCGTTTAATGAATTTAAAATGTTTGCCAAATTTTAAAATAGACTCGAAATCAAAATGCGAAACGTGTGTTGAATCCAAACTTACAAGATCATCGTTTAAATCGGTTGAACGAATAACCGAACCCCTAGACTTAATTCACACCGATGTGTGTGACTTGAAAGTCGTCCCCACGCGTGGTGGACACAAGTACTTCATCACGTTTATTGATGATAGTACAAGATATTGCTATGTATACTTACTTAAGAGTAAGGATGAAGCAATAAACAAGTTTGTCTTGTTTAAGAACTTGGTTGAGAATAAATTCACCAAGAAAATCAAGGTTTTGCGGAGTGATAGAGGAGGTGAATATGTTTCACCGTTTGCGGACTTATGTGCACAAAGTGGAATTGTCCATGAGACCACCGCACCCTATTCTCCACAATCCAATGGCATTGCGGAACGAAAGAACAGTACATTGAAAGAGATGATGAATGCCATGTTGAATAGTTTTGGGATGAGCCTAGACATGTGGGGGGAAGCCATCTTGACGGCTAACTATCTTTTGAATAAGATACCCCGCAAAGATAAGGATAAGACTCCTTATGAATTGTGGACGGGCAAAACGCCATCCTACAAATACCTCAAAGTGTGGGGGTGCCTAGCTAAGGTATTAGCTCCTTTGCCTAAGGTGCAAAGGTTAGGACCCAAAACCGTGGACTGTGTGTTCATCGGATACGCAGAAAACAGTAGTGCATATCGGTTTCTTGTCCATGACTCGAAAAATCCCGATATACTCGAAGACACTATCATGGAATCAAGGAATGCTTCATTCTTTGAAAATGTATTCCCGTGTTCGTCACGAGAACGCGCGAGTTCATCGACACCATTAGTTGGTGACGAGACTCGTGAAGATCCATTTGTTGGTGACGAGGTTTATGAACAACCATCGGTTGGTAACGAGGTTCGTAAACGGTCTGCATCTGATGAGGGTGAGCCTAGAAGAAGTAAGCGAAAAAGGGTTGGAAAATCCTTTGGACCTGACTTCACGGCTTACATGGTTGAGGGTGATCCCAATACCTACCGCGAGGCGGTAACCTCTTCAGATGGGCCTCAATGGAAAGAAGCCATCAAGTGTGAGATAGAGTCTATCTTGCAGAACCACACTTGGGAGCTTGTCGATCTTCCTAAGGGTTGCAAACCACTTGGATATCGGTGGATATTCAAGAAGAAGTTGAAAGCCGATGGCTCCATTGACAAGTATAAGGCGAGGCTAGTGATCAAAGGATACAGACAAAAGGAAGGTCTGGATTACTTTGATACTTACTCACCTGTTACTCGCATAACCTCGATAAGATGGTCAAAGCTACAAAAGACATGTTGAAAGCGAGATTTGACATGAAAGACTTGGGGCTCGTAGATGTGATACTCGGTGTAAAAATCATCAGAACCCCAAATGGTATTGTCTTAAGTCAATCTCACTATGTGGACAAAATCCTTGAGAAGTTCAACGCAGGAGATAAGAGTGTGTCTCAAACTCCGGTTGATACTACCCTTCATCTTGCTAAGAATAGAGGAAAAGGGGTTGCTCAGTTAGAGTACTCAAGAGTGATTGGGAGTCTCATGTATCTTATGACATGTACCAGACCAGATTTGGCTTATGCTGTGAGCAGACTAAGCCGGTACACGAGTAATCCGTGCGCGG
The DNA here is from genome assembly GCA_039602395.1 of Deinandra increscens subsp. villosa. NCBI lineage: Eukaryota > Viridiplantae > Streptophyta > Magnoliopsida > Asterales > Asteraceae > Deinandra > Deinandra increscens. The sequence continues at coordinate 3,103 of JBCNJP010007251.1, read as the reverse complement.
TACATTGGAAAGCAATGACTCGTTTACTAAGGTACTTAAGATACACGAGAGACTATGGACTGCATTATACCCGAGATCCAGCAGTTATCGAAGGATACTGCGATGCGAATTGGATTTCGGATATAAAGGATTCCAAATCAACAAGCGGGTATGTGTTCACGCTTGGTGGCGCGGCTATTGCTTGGAAATCGGCTAAGCAAACTGTTATAGCGCGATCCACAATGGAATCTGAGTTCATCGCCTTGGATAAATCTGGTGAAGAGGCGGAATGGCTACGTCAATTTGTGGAAGAAATTCCAAGGTGGCCTATGCCAATGACGGCTATTTGCATACATTGTGACAGTAAATCGGCAATTGGGCGCGCCCAATCCATGATGTACAATGGCAAATCAAGGCACATTAGACGTAGACATAATACGGTACGACAACTAATCTCTACCGGAGTTATCTCAATTGACTATGTGAAGTCAAAAGATAACACTGCGGATCCGTTTACAAAAGGCTTAAGCAAAGAGTTAGTTTTGAAGTCGTCAAGGGGAATGGGACTAAAGCCCATTGGGTTGAAAGCTGATGCGAAGGAAAACCTAACCTATGAAAATGGAGATCCCAGGCTCTAGGTTCAATAGGACAACCTAATCGCATTGGCTAAGGTCACTATGGGGGAGTACCCTAAAATCTTAAAAGGGAGTTGTGTACTTCCCAGTCCATTCCTATCACCAAACAGTGAAATGTGTGAGGTTAAGCATACGATGGTCAATGACTTTGTGTAAGTCATAGATGATTTTGAGTAAATCATAATACCAATGCTTTTAATGATTGTGGTAATCACCTATGCAAGAGAGAAGTGCGGTCGCTTCGAATGGATTTGTTGGGCACAAATCCTAGAGCTCTAGCAGAACCAGGCAAGTGTTCCAGGACCATGATTGGACACGAAAATGAGGGCTAACCAAGTTAGGGAAAGTGTTGTGTGGGTGTAATAACGGTTACACAAACGGTCGGTTGGTTCAAAGACATCGCGTCTACCAAACACCAGTAACCCAAGTATGCTTCACAAAGGAAGGTTCAAAGGGGACACCTACCTATCCTGCAATACTGGACTGCCGAAATTGCCTTTGATTCTTGAAGAATAGATCGATACCCATTCATGTGGGGGATTGTTGGAATTTTGGGAGAAAAACTAGTGAAAAATGAGTTTTTTCACTAAGTGTGAAAATGAGTTTTTCACCAACTTTGGACTAAATTAAAATACAGATAACATAGGTTGTTGCCTCTGTATTTAATGGGTTTGTGTAGTACGTTGTGAGGGCTTTCCAACGTATCAAACCACGTCCAAATCCGAGCTCGTATGAATGAGATATCGAAGCTCAAAGTTGAGGTCTCGCAACTTGTGAAGCTGCGAAAATTAGAGAGAAAAATGCTAAGTATAGCATGTTAACTCATCCCACATTGGTTGGGGATTGAAACCAAAAGTGGTTTATATGGTGGGAACCTTACCAACTATTGTTTCCTTTAGTAGGACACATCCCTTGGACCCTGAGGGGTGCGAAGCACCCCTAACTCGCACTCGCACTCGCACACGCACGCGCGCGTGGCGTGGGCGTATGAGGCGCAATGTGGCGCTTTGATGTCGCACTTTGCACTTCGCATCGCCGCGAGCCGCTTGAGAGCCGCCTTATTGTTTTTGAGTTCAACCGGAAGTTGTTCCGGTTGAAGTTCAAGCGGAACGAGTGAGAGCTGTGTGATCCGGTTGAAGTTCAGCCGGAAGGTTCAAGCTGAACAGTTGAACCGGAAACGGTTCAAGCGGACCTGCGTGGCTCCACTGTTCGAGCAGAACGCGTGTTCCTCCGGATTGACAGCTGGAAACGCGTTTTTGAGCTAATTAAGGTAATTCCGCGTTAATTAGAAATCAATTTGCATTAAAGACGAATGCAAAGTTTGACTACGAATTAACTTAGTGTGCTCTCCAAGGCTCCCATCCACTATATATACAGCCTCATTAGTTGAGGCTACATACACAAGAATTCACACAGAATTCTTTCTCTCTACATCTCCTCATTCTTTCTCTCATCTTCCTCATTGTTCCTGTTCTTCAAGCTTCAAGGTATTTTCAAGCTTAGAGTTATCCCGGCCGTACAATACGGTTTTGGCGATTGTACCCTGGGAAACAAAACGGTTCTTCGGTAGACCCGGAATTTGTTTTAAGGGACCCGGGTTTTGACCCGAATCCTTCGCCAAAGGTTCCTTGGAACCTTCTCGTTTTCTTAATTAATATCAAAAGGTTTTTCTTAAATCAATTTTCTTTGACTTTCAAAATCTTTTTCATAATTCTCTGTCATTAATTTGTCTTCATTCAAATCAATAGAATTTCATTTTCATTGTATTGTAATTTTAATTTGTTTCATTTCCTTGTAATCTTATATTCATTTCTTTGTATTGTATTTCATTTCCGTGTAACCTTTAATCATTTCCTTGTAATTGTTGATAGGAGTAGAATTTCATTTTCATTGTATTGTAATAGATTAGATCTATTTCTTTTGTTGTAATCGTACTTAAATAAAAGTATTTATTTTAATTAAATTTACGAACGGTTTTCCTACAATTTAGTCCTTGTTTAACCTCAAAGGCATCACTTTTAACTTGTTTTATTCAAAATCCTTAAAATATCAAAATCAATATGTATTTATTAGAGAATTAATATAAAATAAAGTGAATCTAAAAAGGCCCAGGATATTTTCACACTGTAATTTGTTATATACATAGGAGATCAATGATCGTTTACTCCCAAACGGTCGTATGTAATTTCTTTTTTATTTTATTTTATTTTATTTTGAGTTAAGTACTGTTTGAGTCCCTGTGGTTTAGCGATTTTAACTAGTTGAGTCCAATTTATGAATTTTTAACAAATTTGACCTGGTGTTGATTTTTCACTACCCTTTGAGTACCTCGTGCCAACTGACGTTAATTGTCCCGTTAACCTGGCCCTCACGTGCAAACCACACGAGGGTACTTTCGTCCGAAAAAAATCAACGAGCTCATTTATTCATTTTATTCTCATTTCCTCACACACGTCAACCACACTCCTCCGATTCTCTCTATATACATC
>JBCNJP010007250.1:0-12293 GCA_039602395.1 Deinandra increscens subsp. villosa | reverse complement strand
ATAACTGGATCAACAGATTGAGCCTGGGATCCTGTGAAGACAGGATAGTCAGTTCTTCTCGGCTGCTCCTCCACTTTCTTCTGGCGGTCATTAGTTTTCTTCTGACTTCCTGGGATGGAAGGAAGAGGAGGAATGGAGGACGATGTAGAGGCCGAAACAGTTTTTTGCTGCTTTGACATTTTTGAGATTGGAGATCAAGCGAAATGAATGAGATATGGAATTTTGGTAAGATTAAGCACCACTTGCCCCACGGTGGGCGCCAAACTGTTTTGGTCAAAAATTCACAAAGGAATCTTGTATTCCAAACTTAGATTGTGAGGTAGTGTGCTTAACGATCAAATGAGCAAATAATCCAAGTTAGGATGGTGACACGATGATTTAGCGAGGAAAACTCCAGAATCCTTCGAGTTGCTTCCAGGAATCCTGGATAAAAACCTCGGGGGCCGGCCGAATAGCCTGCCTCCTAGTCAATCTTATTGGTAACAAAATGAAAAGTTACAATGGGTTGGAGGTTTGATCGATCAGAGCTAAGTGATACAATGTTGTGCGTTCGTAAACGAGCTAAAGTGTGTTCAATGTGTGTCCCTACTGATCGAATCCTCGATTTATATAGCAAATACAATGATAACAAACTTTCCGGGATTCCCGGGATCCTATCGTCCAACTAACTCGACCGTTATGGGTCTTCTTCGTTCACTTGGTCCACGATCTACCGTAGCTGGAGCTTAAGATTCGGAAGCAGTTATTGACTCCGTTGGTACCTGGTCAAATAAAACACGTGGCAAATATGAGGGTTAGCAGAATTAAATAAATCAGGATACCTGAGTAGACGGGATTCCCAGATGATAATAGGATTCCTGAACAATCTGAGCTTCCTGCGAGCATCCTGAAAATACACCCTCAACAGTTATTAGTATTTAATAAAATCAACTAACAAAAAGTGTTTATTTATTTTTATCACCTGTTAGCAACTCTGTATTTCCCGGTGAGCAACTCTTATTAGTCATAACCGCCAGTTAAGACATTTCGAGACCATTAGCATGTTATTGACCCAAACAACTTGACCAATAAACGGTTATGGCTACTAACCGATTAATAAAAGTAAGAGGTATTTTTGCAGCTCCACAATGCAACCTAGTTCACCAGTTTCATAATCACCATCAAAACCTACAATCACTGCGATCATCGTTCAACAGGATCATCATTGTGACAACGAACTGATAAAGGTTTCCAACACAATTACAATCGCCCTTTCTTAGCTTGGTTGTCATCATTGGGTGTGCCAAACAGTAGCAGCTTTAAAATAATTAAACCTCAAAACCATACAACTCTTTTAAAAGGAAAGCATAGCAGATGTCACTGCGATGACTGCTACGCAACACTTGACGGCAACGTTCTTTGTCTTTTCAAGTTGGGCTCTGAATTCATTAATCTCCTGTTGTTTACAGATATAAAAATCGATTGTTACAATAATCATGACACCAAGAAGCCAATAAGTTGGCGAGCCTGACCGTGCATATTTTGTCACTTCTTCTATGAAGCAACCCTTTTTAACCCGAGTCCATTTTACTAAGAACCCCTTCAAGTTGTTTTGTAAAGAAAGCTTAGATACAAAGTTTGACAACTTACAAGTTCAAACATGTTACTGAGGTTCAACTTGTTTTGTCACACACAAGCTTAGATACAACTTATGACAAGGTCAAGCTTCGCATTAGGGTCTTAAAAAGAGTAGGATGAGGACAAACCTTGAAAAACTTAGCATCATATGCTTCAATGGGGGCTTTAAGCTCATCAGAAATCTTGGTGGGACGTTCTTCCGGAAGCTCCATTATCCAAAAAGAAAAGAGAGGTTTGTTTAGGGCAATCAAACATGTACATCTCAAAAATAAAATATAATAAACATGTTTATGTGAAGAAGATCAAAAAGGAAGAAATGTCTTACATATTCCAAACTGTCCTTACGAACATTGGTAACACCAGAAGTTATAGCTTCTGCCTGATTTGAGGGAACACCTTGCATTTCTACACTCTTTGCCTGCAAGACAGGACTCTCCAATCAATTAAATCAACAGATAGCAGCAAACAAACCGTTTCTAGAGGGTTTGAGCAGAATTAAAATTGTTAAAACTCAGGATCACTAACGGTTGATTCGTCATTGCTAAGACTTACAGCACATCAGCAAAAAAGAAACCTGCTGAAAAGAGTAAGCTACACAACTAACAAGATTTCCTAACAAAACAATTGCATAGCATCTCCACTGTTTTAGCTATCAAAGTGCACTGCACTTGCCAAAGATTTATAGTGCAGGTAGGCGCCTGGCTTAAGTTATGAAAAATAACAATGGATAACAAAATAGTAAGATTGAAAACATACAGTTGCCAATGTAGGTGCTTGGGTGCCGTTAGGATTTACAATCTGAGATAGGTGTCTCTAGGGGTGTTCAATGGTTTGGTTTACGGTTTATTCGGTTTATTCGATTCGGTTTATTTGGTTTGAAGTTTTTTTTTATGATAACTATAACCAAATCAAACCGTATTGAAAAGCTTACAAACCGAATCGAATAAACCATATTCAACACGATTCGGTTTCGGTTGAGAACCGAATAAATCGTATTCAAACCGTTTAAACCGTATTCACCAAATAACATATATTGCGTATTTTTTGCTAACAAAAAGAAAAAAACAAATAACAAACATCTCTAACATATCCCTAGAGTTTAAACCATAATCCGATTTACAACCAAAATACTTCCAACCAAAATACTTACAACCAAGGTAGGCTCTTGTTTTTGGTAGAGTGGAAAAGGAGAAGACGATGAATCGATTACTACTTTTTACGACAAACTTGTTTTACCCCCAAAAAAACCATGGATGCGTATTTAGTTGGATTGTGGATAAGTCATAAGTGGGCTTAGCTTAAATGGTTAAATGGTTTATAAATAAATATAAATAAATATAAATATAAATATATATATATAAATCTTATTTGGTTTTAAACGGATAACCGAATAAATCGAATAAACCAAATAAAAACAAAACACAAAACCATAACCGAATCGTAAACCGAATTCACAATTCGGTTACGGTTGAAAACCGAACCGTAAACCGAATTCACAATTCGGTTTGGTTTATTCGGATATGGATACGGTTCAGTTTGTCGGTTTACTCGGATTTCGGTTATTTCTGCACACCCCTAGGTGTCTCCTATACTCATACGGGGTCTGCCTCGACGCCAAGCCGTATATGTTGCTCGCACGCTTCATAATAGCAGCAGCCATTTTTCCTAGATCATTTTAGTACATGTCATGATCAGAGGTTTTACAAGAATTCTACTCGATACTATATCCACAGGATTCCATCAAATGACGTAAATATGTACAATAAGATTCATATGACCTGCAGCTATGCATGATTTATAAATCAAACACCATAGGAGCATGTGAATTAAACAACTAACACTAGATTTGTAGAGACATCAACATTGCAATAATGAAACCCCCACATAAAAAACAGCCCCACCCAACACTGCGAACAACAATGATGATACGAATAACATCAAAATTCCCTTTTGTTTAGGGATGTGTAATTCTAAAAATCAGGCATACGATTCGAAAACAAACAAATAATTAAGGCTGATGACATACGAAATTATGAAACCCTAAGAACTCAACAGAGAAACCTGAATACATGATAACTGATAAAAGAGGTGATCAAACCAGTTGTGCTCCGGCAATGGATTTGGAAACCAAAGATTTCGATAATAATTACTAATTATATAAGCGAGGGGCGAGGAGGGATTTGCAGGGTTTTCGTAAGTTGGAGGGGGTGTAAACCCGAACTCCTAAGTAAATCTATCTATAATCCTAACTAGGGGTAGAGCAGGACGCGCGTTGCGGCGGCTATTGTTAGAGCTTCGTAGCATCCTGTGTCCAGATCTGTTACTTTATAAGTTGAACTTTATATAACCTAACACAAGTATCATTTCTAAGGTCAATTTGCTCATGAGGTACAAGTCAAAATTACAGCTTTGTATTAGGCTTACTTTATAAGTTGAACTTTATATAACCTAACACGACTATCATTTCTAAGGTCAATTTGTTCATGAGGTACAAGCCAAAATTGCAGCTTTGTATTAAGCTGCTTTTTGATTTATAGAGGGTTAAGTTTGAGAAAGAGAACATAGTTTTTACAGGTTAATACAATCATTGTCTATAAGTCTTTCTTGTTTTTAAGCGATTTACCTATAGGAACGTCGAGAGTAGGAGATAGTTAAGTACAACATTTATTTATACTATAAAACCTAAAAAAAAATCTTTTTCCGAAAACACTTGCGAAACGTAAAGTTTGCTAACCAGGTTAGAGAAAACCTGTACATATTTACATAAAGAAAATATAAATGAAAATCAGAATAAAAGAAAAAGAAATTGTATACGAGGGTAGAATATGATGTTATACCCGGTTAGAATCTTTATATTATACCTAACCACTCTGTCAAGGAATAAGTTACGAAAATATATTAACTTATATTAAGAAAATATATTATATATTAATAAAATTTATATAAAAAAAAAATAGGCAAAAAGGAGTTCCAATGTTTCGAACACATGCCTCTCATTTACAAACTCAACCAACTTGCCATTGAACCAACTTTGCATATGTTAACTAATTTAGTAAACATAAAATATAAAGAAAACAAAAAGTCAACATGCTAGCAACCAAGCTAGCATGCATGTTCCTTGGTTGACCTTCACAATAATATATAGGTAATAAAGCAATAAGATGGTTGTCACATGGCTTTTTTCTAAGGCGTCCATATCATCATGTCCACATGTCAACACTAGATTAAATCAATATATAAAATTTAAAATAAATTCAATATATTGTTTCAACTTTCCAAATATAAAATTAAACCTTACGTTTAATATATTTTAAATTTCTAATTAAATGTAATTAAACTTCAAATGTTTTAAAATCTCTAAACTTAAATTTTGAAAAATTCAAATTAAAAAAAAATTATTATTTTAACTTTCCACAAATAAAATTCAATATTACATTTAATAAATATTAAGTTTATTATTAACATAATGTAATTGTGAGATCTTTAAAACTTTTAAATTTATATTTTACAAGATTCAAATTCCAAACATTTATTATAACTTTACACATAAAGTTTAACAGTACAATTAATAAATTTCTAATTTCTAATTAAATACATTTAGTAAATTTTAAATTTATAATTAAATAGTTATTGTAATGGTCAAAAAATCCTTATTTTTTTCTTAACTATTGTAAGATAACTTATTACTATGCTGCAACAATTAAAATGATAATGCTGGCGGTCCTACTGTTATACGACCAACAAATCAGGATCATGGCAGTATGGGTCAGTAAATGGTCGACTATCTAACCTAAACTAGAACATCAAAAATAAAACATTAGATCGGGCAAACATGATTAGTGTGATTATTGAATATATTACATGTTAAACGAAATTCATATTAAATGATCATTAAATTTGAACGAACTCAATCCAGGTTTAACAAAGTCAAAATTGATTAATAAAAATATGCCATTCATACTTTTTAAATCTCTCATCATTTTTTTTCTTTCATTTGTCTCATTTTATGAACAAAATTCAACCCGTTTAGTTTACGGGTTACTAACCTAGTACTATACTATAACAATAACCCGTATAGAAATTATGAAACCCTAAGAACTCAACAGAGAAACTTGAATACATGATAACTGATAAAAGAAGGTGATCGAACGAGTTGTGCTCCGGCAATGGATTTGGAAACCAAAGATTTCGATAATAATCTATCTATATAATAAACATGAGTTTTTAAAGTGCATGTGGCACAATTTTAGGTGTGCCACATAGGATTTGGCTTACTTGTCAAATCCTCATAATTTAAAATTAAAAAGTTAAACTAAATTAAATTCTTTCCATAAAAAAATTATCCATATTTTTCTTTATAGTACCATAACTTTTATTCATCATATCTCTTTTATTTCTCAACAAAAATTCGATCCGTAAATTCCTTTGGATCCGTGATCTAAAAGCTAACAAAACTAGATCCATATTGCTTAGGTTTTGGTCAACGAATCGGGCGTTTATTCCAAGACTTTCATTGATTCCAACAAATAAGCGGATTGCTTTCAGATTTCAAAGAAGACAATTTCTAATTTCGTTTTTTTTTTTTTGCAATGACCATAAAAAAAGCTGACGTCAATCGATGTCTAGAGTTTGACTGTTTTTAAGAAATCCGGTATTCTTCTGTGGCCAGCTGTACGTTGCTCTATTAAGAGTGAAAAGCAAAAATCTTAATTTTAAAAGCAAAAATCTTAATTTTAGATAAAGATGGTCGTCAGATTAATGTAACCAAAAGCATTGTATTCATTTTATTTTTTAACTTGTAAATTTGATATTATTGAATATTTATCGGCTCTTTAGCTTTATTTATTATTCAGTTCAATTTTTTTATTCAATTTAGGTTCATCTTTTATTTCACATATTTCTTATTATATAATAGCCTCGGGTATTTACCCGGGTCACTGACTAGTTACTAATTATATAAGCGAGGAGGGATTTGCAGGGTTGTCGTAAGTTGGAGGCGGTGTAAACCCGAACTCCTAAGTAAATCTTTAATCCTAATAAAGCGCTAAAATGGGTGCCACATGTCTCATTTCTAGGAGATCCACATCAGCATTGCCACATGTCAAAACCACATTCAAGTATCAATTTATTACATTATCAATCAAGTATAATTACCAATTTTGTCAAAACTAAATTTCCATTTTAAAAAAATTAACAAACTTAATGTGAATTTGATAAATTTACTCAATAATTTGATTATTTTAAGAAGACTAATCAACAATTTGTCAAACATAATAAATTTAATTATTTTAACCGTTTTTTATATGTATCTAGAATGAATTCAACCCGTGTAATGCACGAGTTACTAAACTAGTACTATACTATAACAATAATATATGGTAAATTAAGGGCTATTTGATAACTCGTTAAGGTTAGCAGTGGTCAGTGTTTTGTTACTTTGTTTTGCTCCGTAAAAACCCACTTACCAAGTATGTAAACATTCTATCTCTAGTCAAGTAAGTTAAGATGTTGGGAGCAAACAGGGCCTAAATGCGAACAAGATATGGGCCATTGTGGCGCAATGGTGTCGTCTCCCCAACTTTTTCTTCTTCTCAATCAAAGACGTGGTCAAAACTCATAGGGGGTTGTCAGACTTGGAGTGGAAATCAAAGGCTTTAAACACGATCAGGCTCACTACGTGTTGGTGCTTGTGGAAAGAGAGGAACAACGTTATCTTCAATCACAAAATCTCTTCGGTGCATCGGGTGGTTTTTGATATAAAAAACTTGGAGTTTTATTTGGTTTTTGAATCGATGCAAGTCGCACCATATTAATTGGTAATCATGGTATTCCTTTCTTTTGTAATGTCCCTTGTTGGCGCCCTTTAGCTTCTTGCTAGGGGTTTTAGCCCTTTTTTAATACATTGCCGTTCCAAAAAAAAAAAAAAAAAAAAAACAGGGCCTAAATAAGATGATGGCATATACACCGTTGGGAGTTTCTAAGGGCACAAGTGATGGGAGCGGCTAGCCTGCAATTTCACAACTACATTGTCGTCACCTGTGGCTAGTTGAAGCAACTTCATGTTATGGCTAGAAGTAGCCGATGAAGATTGAGAGCAAACAACAATCATTTTTTGTCCTTTTTCAACCCCTCTCATAAAGTTACTCGAATCTTTCACCTCTTTCTTTAAAGCTACATTTAAGATAGTTTGTGTGTTTTTGAGATGACACGCTCACATTGGATTATGCTACTTTTGCCTAATCGATCAAGAGAGAGGTGATATTTTGTTTTATGTTTTGTCAATTGATGGGTATATTTGTTATTTCCTATTAAATTAATTTGTCATTTCCTACTAAATTAAGAAGACCTTTTTAGACCACGCACATCAATAACATCCTAAATACCACCTTTTTGGTCCAGTCAGCATCCCACATCATGTATTTTCCACATACCACAAAACTCACTTTTTTTCCACATCAAGTACTTCCCCACATACCTTCTTTATTTTCCACATCACCATTTTATTTAATCTTTATTTTAAAAACTAGTTAACAAATTAATTCTTTTATTTAAAACGTATATTATTTTAATTTAAAAAAAACTTATCGACATAATTTAAATAATATTTTTTTTATAAAATAAATAAATAAATAAATATTTATTTAAATTTTTAATAATTATTATTTGAATATTAAATCATTTAAAATAATAATATTTAATAGCCAACGGCTAGTTTTTCAAACTTAGATATTTTAGCCAACGGCTAGTTTTCAAAAGGTTATAAATAGAACTCAGATTCACACATCTATTCTCATTTCACAACCATCAACCAACCTCTACCACCACCATGTCTAGCACACCTCCTGAGGATGTCTCAGAGCACTACCGGATGTTGTGGTTAACCCGCTATGAACAATAACTTCCACCACCACCACCACCACCTCAAGCTCAAGTACCCAACCAGTTCAACCACATCCACAATCACCTCCACCAGCACCATCACCACCACCACCATCATCACCAACCACCACCACCTCCACCTTAACATATTAAACTGAAGTACATAAATTTCAAACCACTAAACGAAATACAAGATTACTAAAAGGAAATACAACTTATTCAACTACAGAAAGGAAACACAACTTATTCAATAATTGAAAGGAAACACAAACAGATTCAAAGTAAGGCCTTGAGCACTAATCTTCATCCCACACCGGCTTGTTTGCCCAAAGATGCTCGACTAAATCGTTTCTTAGAGCCGTATGCTGATCCCTAGCACGCAAGTCTATGAACCTCTCAAGGTTATGGACAAATACTTGAGGTGCCCCATGATTATATGGAGGTGGAGGAGGTGTACCATCCTCAGGAGTCCAATTCAACACATCACGTCCTTCGTCTTCCACAATCATATTGTGTAGGATGATGCATGCCAACATAATATCACCAATATTTTGTAGATCCATTGACCTTGATGGTCCTCTAATTATTCCCCACCTAGACTGGAGAAAACCAAATGCCCTCTCAACATCTTTCCTGGCAGACTCTTGTCGACGCTTAAAGTACCTCATCTTCAAGTTGTTCTCAGGGGGATATGTGAAACTCTTCACAAGTGTTGACCATGCAGGATAGATACCATCTGCAAGATAGTAACCTTTCCTATAGACATTCCCATTCACATGGAAGTCACATCTAGGTGCTTGCCCCTGCAAGATCTCGTTAAACAACGGAGATTGGTTGATCACATTGATGTCATTGTTTGATCCGGCAACACCAAAGAAAGCATGCCATATCCACAAGTCTTGTGAAGCAACAGCCTCAAGCATGATCGTTGGATAACCATGGTCACCACGAGTATAGTGCCCCTTCCAAGCCGTTGGACAATTCCTCCAACCCCAATGCATACAATCAATGCTACCAAGCATCCCTGGGTAGCCATGCTTCTCCTCATGGAAGGTTGTTAATCGATCAACATCTTCTTGGGTTGGCCTTCTTAGGTACTTGTCCCTATAGATCTCCACAATAGATCTACAAAAGTTGTGTAGACATTTGATGGCAGTAGTCTCACCAATGCGTATGTATTCATCGCATTGATCAGCTGAAGCACCATATGCTAGCTGGCGAAGGGCACATGTGACTTTTTGGTTTGTTGAAAGGCCTAGTCTGCCAGCAGCATCACGACGTTGTGTAAAGTATCGCTAGTTAACAGACATACCTTCTGTAGTAATATCTGCAGCAATGCGGTTATAAAGGCGACGGGTCATTCTGTATCGCCTTCTAAAGAGGCCTTCATGATACACAGGAGTCTCAGCAAAATAGTCATTGAACAAACCCACATCACCTTTTTCACGTTCTCTGTTTATTTCTCTTCGCTTCTTCCTTGGTTGGGATGAACCAGCTTCGCTGGCAGCAATTGAGGCTTCCATCGCTTCGTACTCTCTCGCCAGTTGGACAAGATCACTCATGTCTAGTGCTAGTTTGATGTGCTCGGGAAGGGTATCGGGAATGTTGAGACCAGGGATACCAGGGAAACCAGGATTCATTTTGAGAGAGATTTGATATTGAGAGGGTTTTGAGAGAGATGTGTGAAATGAAATGAGAATACTGAGTGTATTTGTAGTATTGATGAAAAACTAGCCGTTAGGAAGAAGACAAAAAAACTAGCCGTTATTAATATTTTATATTAAAAAACTAGCCGTTATAATAAGACAAAAAAAACTAGCCGTTTTTTAAAAAAAAAATATTAAATTTAATGTTTTAATTAATTATGAATTTTAGTAATTTTTTCAGATTTTTTTGAAATTTATTTATATTTTATTTGTATTATTAAATGTTAAAATAAAACAAAATAATTTAAATGTTTAAATATGTTAAAGGAAAAAAAAAGAATAATCCAGTGGGTCCCGCCTTGGTCTCGTACGTGAGGGTTTGTATATACGTACGTACGCACGTACGTACGTAACCCACATCGGTTACGTACGCCGTACGTACGTACGTACTCGGCGAAAAACCACCGATGTGGGTGGTCTTATTTTTATTAATCAAGTGGATTAAAATGGTAAAAAAGAATATAACCATAAAGTAACTAGAGTAGATTTTAAAGTAATATATAAAAGTCATAGATTTAAGGTAATCATATGGAGGAAAATGGTAGTTTACTCTTGAAATAAATTTGAAACTTGACAAGTAATAGCATTCACAATACGCTTTTAATTTATCTAAAATACATGTTTATTAATAAATTTTAAATCTTTTAAAAAATTACACTCCATGTTTCATTCCTTATTCATAAAAAACACATATGTGTAATGTAGTGATATATTCATCAATTTTTTACTTTTATATCTTAAAACTAAATTTAAATTAAATATATAAGGTTTAAAAGTAAAGACGATACAAAGAAAAATAAACATTTAATATATTTTTATAAGTTAAAGTAAGGTTTAATATAAAAAATTATTGTGAATATCGAAGAAGACTTTTTTTTTAACAGCGAATTCATTCAACAAACGCCTCAAATTAGCAAGCCGCTAAAAGAGGAGACTTACATTTTGAAGCACACCCAATTCTTCCATTTCAAATCCCACCATTTACCTCTATTTTTTACCCAATTGAAACTAAGACATTTAACATCATTGAGCATCACCGGGATGAAAAGTTTTGTCCTTCAAACACCGCTTCGTTCCTAGACTTCCATAACAGCCAACAAGTCGTTAAAACAATCGTATAAAATAACGACTTGGTCTTCGGGTCAAAATGCGAATCGTCAACCGTAAAGAGCAAGTCTTCAACTTCAAATGCATAGATAGCCGGAACACGGCACCAAACAGAAATAAGAGACCACATTCTTGAAATTATTCTCAAAAGCATTTTTCTTGTTTTGTTTTTGTTTTCTTGCTGATTTTTTCTTAATTTACCCTTCATTTTCTTAAAATTATTCTCAATATTAGGATGGTTGATTTATTTAATTAAAATATTAAAATGTCAAACACCCTTTTATATTCTGAAATATAACTTTTATTAGTTCAAGTATCATATTCAACATGTTTTAATTATCATTTAACATTCTCTGAAAATTCAAATAACCCTAAATAATAATAACTTTTTATTATTGTAATTCTCAACACATTTTAAAGTAAACCATTAAGCAATTTATTTTTCAACTGCGATATACAAAATACTCTAATTTACTATATTCTATAAAAATGGTACTTTTTATTTAACTACTATAAAATAACTATTGGATAAAATCTCACAGTTAATTCATAATTTTTAAATCTCATATCATTTTTTAAAAGTTATCTCATATTATGAATATTTATTCAACCCGTGTAGTACACGGGTTACTAACCTAGTGAATTATATGAGCACACTAGACTTTTATCGTCCAAAATTATAAAATAATTACATGGTTTCAACAAAATTGGTCCACATTTTCATGACTTTGTCGAATTGTTTAGTGCTACAGTTGTGGGATATAGTATTTTATGAATTGATACAAGTCTTCATGAACATCCATATCACAATAGTTAAAAAGTGAAAGGAGGTTGACAGAATTATGAATAATAAGGAGGTTTATATGATCTCAACTTTTTGACTTTTAGGATCAACAAATAAATTTAAGGAATTATCGGCTAAACTGTGGATGAGATATGTCTGGATGGATGTTTGGCATGTATTATTTGATTTCTAGCAGCATT
>JBCNJP010007249.1:0-56526 GCA_039602395.1 Deinandra increscens subsp. villosa | reverse complement strand
GATGTGTTAGTTTCTTCAGCATTTTTTATTTAAGTCACTTCCGTCAAAGTGGAATTTTGATTACCAAAAGGGGGATTTGTGGCATCATGCACTTGGGAGTTGGCCATAGGCCTAATTTTAAAGATTGATGACACAGTTTGATCCAAAAAAGACGTTGCATCATCCTCTATAGGATCAGCTCCACATTCAATACCGCTAAAGCTCTTCAAATTCAAAGCATCTAAGAGATGCATTTCTGCAAAGAAAGAAATATTAAAGAAAAATGAGAAATTGAGGTTCATAAGAACTTATTAAACGCTAGAAGGAGTATCTTACCCTCATCTTCAAAGTTTAAAATAGGCCAAAGCCTAGGGGTAAACCAAGCCCTACTAATCCGAGAAAGTAAAAGAATGATTTCTGGAAATTCACGAATGGGGCTAGCACATTTAACCAAACACTCAAATAATTCAATTTATATTTACTCTTATCTGGAATTACGTCATGAACCACATCATCAATGGCTCGCCATTGCATATTTGGGGGAATGCATCGATCGTCGACATAATAGAAATGGGATTTCCAGGAATGAGGGTTTGGGGCAGATGTATAACAATCACCAGCCATGGTGATTCGGTATAATGCTCTAAAGAGAGTAACGCTGGGAGAAAACTTAGCGGCTCGGCAAGTTACTTTGAAATGACTTAGGCGAGAAATTCCCTGAGGATGCATCTGGGAAATGTGCACCTCAAAAAGTAGTAATGCTCTGATTAAGAATTTCAAAAAAGGGATTCTATAATTCCCAAATCGTAACATTTTGGTGTAAATGCCGATTTTGCTATCAGGAAAAGGAAAGATCAGAGGGGTTTGCTTAGGAAGAACAGGATTCAAATCAACAGGAATATGAAATCTTTGAATATGATCGTCAAGGGTTTTGGGAGTCATTAACGAAAACGAACAGTGCATATTGTGTTTTATTGAATCATCATCAGCTTTTATGTTAGACAACGCCATTAAGAGGAAATATATAAGGAAAGTGACTGACTTGAACAAAATGGTGAGTTGCAATGAAGAAGTCAAAGAGGAATTTTGGGAAAGACGATGAGGAAAAAGGGAAGTTGTGGAGAAGTTAAAAGGGTGAATGGGATTTTAATCTTTGAATGATTTCAAAACCTAATTTTAGAATTCAAAAAGTAATAACTCTTTTCTCAGCGATCCCTAAGGCAACACGTGTTTTGATGAATTGTCAAAAAGTAATCGTACCTTTGGGATGACTGATAAGGTGGTTGAATTTTTGCAGTTGCAGATGCGTCAGTAGGAAAGATAAGAATTTCGGAAATGTATAAAGTGACGCCGTTATCATTCTAGTCCTAAAGTCATTGAATCAATAACTTAAGGACTAGGGGACTTGATGACCATTGTTAGCAAAATGTTTTTATAATTTTTGCTTCAGCAAGTAACAAAGATCAGATGTGTAGAAGAAAAATCTAGTCCAACATTATTGTATAAATAATCAATGGACTAGGGGGACTTGATGAGGATAGGTCAAATTTGTATATGCAAGTGCCTCAAGACATAAGCATTACCTGGAAAGACAGTTCCGGTCAGTTTATCCAGAGAGCAAAGTTGAGCCAACTCAAGATACTTATCAAAGATATGATCGAGCAGATGCAGTTGCGGTCATCAGAAGAGAAAATGCATCTGTCCAAAATAAAAAAAGATGCGGTTTAATGTTTTAGTATAAATACCTATGTTTAAATTGTAATAAGGGATAAATTCAGAAAGACACACTAAGTGTGTGTTTTCTCTACACATTCATATCCTGTAATTCAAACATGTTGATTCAAATAGAAAGCTACAATTGATAATCATTCTCCACTATTAGCTAAATTCATTAGTGAGCTACTAAATTTGATCTAAGTACGGTGAGATTTTGTGGTTCATCAGTATCCAACAAAGATTTAATCACAACGTATAGGAAGTCTCCCCTGTGGACTACTCAAGCATCTCCTGGTTCTAAAAATGTAAGTACACCTGATGTGCCGGAAGTGATTGCCGATAGTTCCTCTGATGGTGAAGATATGTTGAAGAAAGCGAAAGATCCAATGGTAACCCCATCTTTTATTAAGGACTTCGACATTTTCGTATTCCTATCCAACTCTCCTGATTTATTTCAGAGCCCAATGTCAATGACTAGTCTATTTTGCATAAAGGTTCCACCTCACCTTCCATTGTCACTTGTTCTCCTACTTCATCTTCCCACAAGGACTTTCCGAGCTTTGGTGTCCCTTCCTCTGAATTGTTAAAGAGAAAAATTGACTTGGTTACTCATAGAACCAGTTTCACTAAAAGTCTTAAAGCTTCAGAAGTGTTGTCGAAGTTTTCTCCTGATTGAGATATCATGAATGGTGATAGTTGCTTTTACCCTCTAGTTGGCAAAAAGCTTTCTTTGTTTGGTCACACCCCTGCTGATGTCACAAGCATTTAAAAGGTTCCACATGAAAAATTCACTAAAGAACTTATGGTGACACAAGTGAAACAACAGAACTTGGTGGCGGATCTGTATGGTAGGTGGATCATTGCAGAGGCAAAAGTTGAAGAACTTCAAAAGAAGAATGCAATTGCAAAGATGTCAAGTAGCTCATTGGATTTAGAAGTGAGAGCGGCCAGATTGGCCAGTGAGGTCGAACTATTGAAAGCCCACAACTGAAAATTGGTTGTTTTTTAGAGTGAAGCTAAAAGAGATCTGAAACAGGCTCAAGAAACTGAATTGTTCTTAAAGAACCAGAGCTTGGGACAGAAGCAAGTGTTAGAAAATAGCTTGCAAATTAACCGAGGATGTGAAGCTTAAAGGTGTCTCTCTTGAGGGCGCTGAAACATGTTTTGTTTTTTATATCTTTCCTTTACATTATTTATCAAATGTTTTATGTCACATTATATGCTAACCGTTTGCCATTTTGTTTTGCTAGAAGCTGAAACTTCAAAGGCTGAAATTGTTTAACTCAAAGTAATAGTTGATGTTCTATCAAAGGAAAAGGAGGATATACAAACAGAGAATCAGACTCTGAAGAACAGGAGCAAGTGGTTAATAATAGAAGGTTTGGATCTTTTGGCCAAGAGTATTCACTCGGATGTCATTCCTACCGCCCTTAAAGTGAACAGAACCGCAAATGCATGTGACTTCAATGAGGGAATCCGATGTGTCCTTTTTCATACTTCGAAAGGTGAAATTGACATAAACTCTTTCAAGGAATATGACAAAGATGCCAAACAGAAGCTTGTGGATCACTTGACCGTTCTAAAGACCCTCTCTTTTGAAGCGGTGGAGCAGCTTGCTAAACTGGACATTACAAATGTGGAAATGATCAAAGAAATCTTGAAGCCAATTTCGGCCACCAATCCTCCAACCAGTAAGCAAACTCCACCCTAATTTGTGAAGCTTATCCCTTGAACAAGTTCCTTCAAAGGTCCAGTTATGTTGTGGCATTTAAGACATCTCACTTTTCCTGTATTTCTCTAATACTCTAGTACTTGGAATGTTTGCTATTGCCAATTGGAGCTGCATGTGATGCAGTTCCCTTTGTGTTTGAACAATATTGATACATATTATATCATGTATGTGTGAATGACTCTATCATATTGCCACCATATTATTATTTTCACATATTGCAGCAAACTTGCTAAACATAACCTGTGTTCTGACATTGCTCATATATCTCGAATCATATGTTAATTATCCCAGTATTCGTAGCTACATTGGACACTTTCTTTCGCTAAGTATGAAATGCACTTGTTGCAACGTGTGGTTCTTCCTGTGCACTTACGAATATTCAAAGGTCAACGCTTTTATTTTCTTTTGCAATTGTTGTATTTGCAAATGTTTTCTGCTCATCACATGTATTATTTTCAATCTTCTATAGGATCATTATGAGTCCCTCTTCATAAGTGTCGTGACTGGCTTCTTATAAAAAGAATATAAATTTAAAGAAAGATGTCATATGCGTTCCCTTTTATAAGATGTGTCCACCTTACAAAAGTACTAACACCATTGTAACACTCTACATTAAAAATTATATTATTTCCAATAAGCCTTTGTTCACTTTCCTTATGGAATTAGCCCATTACATCTTTCGTAATGACTGGTTAAGTTATTTTTTAAATAACAAAACCCACAAGTCCACTTCGAAACATCCCTCAATTAAGTTGGCCGCCTCCACTCCAGGCTTCTGTTAACATTAAAGTTGTTAACTCGGTGTCCAACATGATCACCTCATCCTTATATTTCACTTGGGAATTATATCATAACTTCTTCTTTATAAGTAACTTTGTAATTTCACTTGGGAATTACACAATTATTGTAAATTCCTTTTTTAATCCACTTTGAGAACTTATTTACTCTCTTTGACACGAGATCTTTTTCTCTTTTCATTATTCTAATCCTATGTTTGGGGATATATCACGTGCAAGTCATATATGCACAATCTTCCTTTGAGACAATCTTTGCAAATCAACACATGTAGTTCCACACACATGCGACTTTATTGCATGAATTTTCTATTACATATCCAATAGTTTGCATTGACACAATCTAAAAAACAGGAAAATCAACATTCATTATTAAAACTACTTATTCAAAATCAAAATACAAACCTCTATTATAGCGTATCTAAATTTTATTTTTTCTTTACTGCTTCACATATAACACTTCCTCAAGTGTATCCCATTCCACGCTCTGGCCAACGTTGTTCCATCCAATTGTTGTAAGATATAAGACTCATTTCCAATTGTCTTTTTAATAATGTATGGTCCTTCCCATCTAGGAGCCATTTTTCCCAATGGTAGTGCCTTGCTAACCTCATTGCTTCTTAACACATATTCGCCCTCTTTATATTAATGAACCTTTACTTTCGCATTGTAATATTTTGCCATTTCCTTCTTGTATCGACTTTCTCTTATTGTTGCTATTTCCCTTCTTTCTTCCAGCATATCCAAATTGACTCTCAATTCTTCATCATTATTATCTATTCGTACTTGCAATCTGTGGGTTGGAATTCCTATTTCAGCAGGAATTACGGCATCAATTCCTTAAACCAAACTGAATGGCGTCTCCCCATTACTCGTTTTTGGCATTGTTCGATGTACCCATAGAACATGCGGCAGCTCATCAACCCAGTTTCCACCATTTTTTTGTAATCTCATTTTTATTCCTTCTACTAGACTCCGATTAGTCCGCTCCACTTGCCCGTTCGGTTGTGAAAATACTACACTTACAGCATTCTTAATTACTGCCAAATACATCACCAATTGCTCTCCTACTTTTGGAGCTGTCAAGGTCGGAAGTGTAGCCAAATCTAGCTTCAACTCTTCAAAGGCTGCATTAGCCTCTTTAGTCCATTCGAAATTACCTTTCTTCAAACTTTCCTTTGAAACTTTCCTAAACGGCGTTGCTCTCTCCGCTACTTTGGATAAAAAGCGATGTAATGCCACTAACTGACCATTTAGAGTTTGTATATCTTTAACTATTTTTGGTGGTCTCATTTCCACTACCACTTTGACTTTTCCCGGATATGCTCTAATTCCATGTTTATTTATAATTACTCCCCAAAACTTACCCTCTTCCACACCAGACGAGCATTTTTAGGTATCAATTTCATATTAATCCTTCTCAAAATTTCCAAAGGTCTCCTCAATGTATTTAATCATATCTTTCTCAGTGTTTATTTTAATGACAACATCATCTACGTATGCTTCCAAGTTTCTTCCCACTTACGTTTGAAACGTTTTATCCATCAACCTCTAGTACGTAGAACCAACGTTTTTTTAGCCCAAATGGCATCTTCTGGTAACAAAACAAGCCTTCATTAGTAATAAATGTTGTCTTGACATCATCTTCTTCAGCCATAGTAATTTGATGATATACCTTATACATCTAAGAAACACTTCCACCTATAGCCAGCCAATGAATCAACCTTCAAATCAATCTTGGGGAGAGGATAATGAAAGTGCGTGAGCATACGGATCTTCTACTTAGTCGTAATGAAATCAATGAAATACGAGATGAAACACAAAGAGTAAATACAAATGAGCTTTGTATTAACCACAGAGACCACAGAGTACACAGAGAATATATGACGCGGAAGCATAAACTGTTCCTCGATACAATACAAGACGCAACTATTTATAAGGCTGAAATACGACTGGCCGAACCTCAGGTTCGGCCACACGTTCGGCCATGTCCGAACTCCAGGTTCGGCCTGAGTTCGGACCTCAGCATCCATGTGTGAATCCGTCTTGTATTCGATACTTCACATGACGATTGAAAAAGCAAGTAAACACCGGAGATAATTTGCCGCCATTTCAGGTTCGAGAATAATAGAAAGGTACTAAGTGATTAGATAAGAAAGTAATATTTCATTGATTCATAGAGAGAGAAAGTACAATCGCATGTGTAATACAGAAAGTACAAGTGTCCTCTAACTATTCTAACTTTCAACTATTTATAGGCTTCAAGAACAATCTTCCAGCATTGCATCTGCAGGAGTCGCATGTATCTGTTTCCTGCACAAACACTTCTGGCAAACATCACATGCGAAGGACTTGGAAATAAGCGATCAGATGTGTATCACACATCCGGAGCATTTTTTACTTCATCAAGTCCCCCAAGTCTATTAAGTAAATACAATGAAATTAATAGACTTATTTTTTAATACAAACGGTTTTTACATATCCGACATTTGCATTGGATCGATCTGTCACACGAGATTGTAATTATGATCTTGACGTCCTTTCAATACTATGTCAAGCCTTCCGCCCCTAAGCAGTTACCTGTCGCAATCACAATTATGAAAAAGCAATATTTTCAAAATGTTTAAGATTCAACTTCCCCAAATTGCCCTCCGTAAAAACCGCCTTGCAAAACTGCTTTTTACTCCTTATATATAGGCCCTCTTCTTCCCCTAAAAAATTTTACCACAAACCTAAACACTTTCCGCCATTTTCTCCCTGCATTTCCTTTACAGAGCAAAGTGTTAAGGTCAGCGTTTCGAACCTCTTTTTCTTACTTTTTCACTTTGTTATCAATACTCTATTATGGCAACCACCAAGAAAGTGCCATCGAAACACAACCTTTCGATTTCATATCCTATAATCACCCAAAATGATTTGGATGATTTCGTGAAAGAGTTTAAAATTCCTGGAAACCTAAATCCTGTACTTGCAACACCAGGGAAACCGATCTATCCGTTTCCTGAAAAGAAATTTGGTGTCTACTTTGACTCTATCAGTGTGTATAACTACCGAATTCCTTTTACCCCTTCCCTTCTTGAAGCTTTAGCCTATTTCGAAATCCATTTCACACAATGTAACCCTCCTTCTTTAGGAATCTTGAGTCATTTTGAACTTTCTTGTAGGGCCCTTGGCCTAGAACCGCAACTGATTCAATTCAGAGCTTTTTACCGTCTTACCATGTCTGGTGACTGGTACACCTTTGAGAAGCGCAGAAATATTAATCCTTTGTATACTAGGAAGCCCCCCACAAATCGCCAGTGGAAGAATCAGTTCTTTTACCTTGATGACTCCTGTCTCCCGGCTTCAATGGTGTGGCGTGACATTCGCCTAACTGTTCGCGATGTCATCCCTGAAGAAGCCGATGTTCATAAGGCGACATTCGATCTTATTAGTAACTTTGTGCATCCTATTCGCCGCATCCCGGAAGAGATGTTGGTTCTTGCTAAAATCAGTAGAAACTGGTTTTTCCCTAGGATGCGCCCCGTTATCCTAAGCGGAAAAGAAAGTGCGTTTCCTTTATGATACTTCTTGATACATTTTCGTCCTTATTGTAACTTACCAACAAATTTTGTTTCTCTTGTGCAGCCATGGATCTATCAGATGCGTTGATGGTAAAGGATTTTAGCCAACTACAATTTAGCAAAGCCGAAGCTAGCAAGGAAGCCTCTTCATCCACTGCCCCTTCATCCGGACCATCTCCTGTTACTACGGATGCACCACTTGCGAACACTTCCGAGGTAGCTACTGAGAAAACTGTTGATCCTTCCAAGATTTCTGAACCAACCACTTTGCAACCAGAAGTACAGCATCATCCGTCCCCTGTGGCCCAAAGGAGAAAAAAGAAATGTGCCAGACCAAACAAAAATGCTGCTGAGGAAGACCAGGATGAAGATGAGCCAATTCTTAAAAGAACCCGTAAGTCACCCGTTACAAGATCCAAAGCCAAATTTAGTACTACTGTGGAAACACTTTCCGAACATCTTGGCGGTGAAATGCATCAAAGGACTCCCTCTCCTTCATCCAATGGTGATAGTTTACCGGTTATGTCTCCCCCCAGCTTGGCACATCTTGTGAGCACTTCCTTTGATGATTTTATCTGATCTCCTTGTCAGACTATTGATCTCGTAAGTAACCCATCACCCATTGTTTCTACCCCTAGATGTGAGTTACCCCCTCTTTTACTCAAGCTGTGGTTCCTTCACCGGTTGTGTCATCAACCCCACTTGCTACGCAACTTTACAACAGTGGGTCATCAAGCGTTTCACCATCTTTCAACCATCCTACCTTTTCTGATGCGATGTGGATTCGCAATGAAGCAAAGCTTATGGGCACTTGCAAGAAATCTCCTGTAGGTTTGGATGAGTTGTTTATTCCTACTTGGAACATTACCAACCGTGACAGTGTGGTGGATCCTGTTTGTGAAAAAAAAAAATTCCTGAAGGTTGTTGGTCCAGGCGACGTGAGAAGATCTGAAGAAATGTCTGCTCCAGAATTTGCATCGAAGATTGTGTCAACATATGCAGCAAACAGCACTCTCAATCCGGAACTGTATAACCGCTGGATAAAGGCTGAATTTAAATTACAAACACTGAATGCTAAACTGGCTGCCGTTACGAAGTCTGATTTGCAAGAGAAAAACCAAATGCTTCAAAAAGAGAATCAGGAGCTAACTCATTCCAACACTGCCATCTCTTCCCGACTATCGGATGTGGAAAAATCCTTGAATAGTTCGATAAACCTGGTGGAAAGCTTAGAAAAGCAAAAACAAAACCAGTTTTCTGAATACATGCAAAGTTTAAAGGAGAAAGATGAGCAATTAGAAGCCCTGCAACTCCGCCTTCAAGAGAGGAATTCTGGTATCACCTAACTTTTTACGCATATTTGCTCATGTAATTCTTATTTAAAAAATAACTCTTACCATACTTTTTCCAAATTATCTATTGAATCAGAGTTTGATACTGTCAAATCCACCTTTGATGCGGAGAAGCATGTGTTGGAAGAGGAAAAGAAGAATTTGCTGATGGAAAGGAAATGGTTAGTCAGTGAAGGTATCCCTGCAGCGGTTGACAAAGTTCTGAAGGGTCCACATTTGAAATCAGCTATTACTGGTGCCCTTAACGCCATGAATGCTTGTGGCTTTAATGAGGGTATGCGTGCAGGGGTTTTCTTTGCATCCACCGACCCAACGGTGACGGCTGCATCTTGCAGAGGATTCGATGCTGAAGCGCCCAAAAAACTGAATGATGCTACTACAAACTTCCAAAAGTTGTCTTTTCCTTTTGTTGAAGCTTGTAAAGATTTGCAAGATGCCACCTTGGAGGAGATTAAGAAGATCCTCACAGCTGACCTTCCTCCTGCCAGCATTCCCCGCATCTGAAGTCTTTTAAGTAAATCTCTTCCTTTAATCAACTTTCCTAAAAACAATATCACTTTTGCTCCGCCTGCGAGCGGACTTGCTTCTTTTGTGCCCGTTATGTGTAGGGCTTCTTTTGTTTGAAAACAATTTATTTTGGTGCAACTTATGAATGCTTTATGTTGGATGATGATGCATGATTTTGAATGGTATGAGTTACACACTTAAAGATAACGTATGGCAGTTTGATGGGTAACAGCACTAAGGTTAATTGCATTTCTATTTGACTGCATGTTCAAGTTCCCGATACACACGCTTGTCTCCAAGAGTGTGAAATTGAGCTCAAAAAGTCGGTGTCCCCTCTGCTTTGCGTGAGCAATGACCTGGGGATGCTTCGCGTGTATGTAAGGCTCTCCTCTGCTTTGCGTGAGCAATGACCTGGAGTTGTCCATACATACGTGCTTCTAGATCACCTAAAATAAATTATAGAAAAAAATAATATACACCCAAAAGATGCCAAAGAGCACATCAAAAGAGACCCTCAAGAGTCCAAATCCCTCAGCCGTTGTCACTGATGAGAGCATTATTAAATATGTTTCAAAAATTCAGTTGACTTTGTATATTATATCCAAAAATCTTTGTGATCTACTCTTTCTCTTCTCAATCCAGTCTGGAGCTCAGTTTCAAACTTCTGGTTCAGGTTGTGAAAATATGTGGTAGGGAATTTATATGCTTGATGGTGTGCAATGAAATGTACCTAGGACTTGTTGAAACTCACTAGCTGTTCATAATTAATACACATTAAAAGATAATTAAGTGACAAACAGCCTGAATAAGAAAAGGGTTTGAGTTTAAAGTGGATCAGTATATTGGCAATCACCTGGACGTGTTCGAGTAACAGAAGCTGAAAAGGGTTCCTCAGTCAGATTCATACGGTTTGATCCCATAGAAACCTTCTCGTTTAGAAATTTGGTATGTTTGTTTTTATTTCTATTTTTCTTTTGTGTTATCTTAAGTTTTTATTGTTTATTTTATTTTTCAACCATGGCCAGGTTAATTTAAAGGTTTTAATAAGTTTTATTGGTTTTATGCAAGAAAGTATCACCCCTCCAGAATCTCAGGGGGAGATAATGTGAAGAGTCCTCGGGTTCAGGGGAAGTATTTGGTAAAATAATTCTAACCCGATAACCAGTCATCATGTCTGGTTAGTGTCTGTTTCATGTTGTGCTTGACAGGATAAGTCAGAAAAAGAAAACTCATGGACAAGATGGTCAAGGACTCAGTTGACCGATGCACTGATGCTGTTACTGTTTGTGTTGAAGAACCAGCCGGAAAAGGACTTACCTTATGCTTAGGGGAAGTTTGTTGGTTGTTCAAGAAAAGCTTCCAAAGACTCAAAAGACACTGTTCACGAGTTGAGGGGAAGCTAAATGCCGTCAGTTCAAAGAAATTTAAGAATGTCAAGACAGGGGTTTTCAACATTTTTACCCTCTGAAGTTACATGCTAGTCAAGACAGTTACTGATGATCCAGCAAGGACTCAACATGTTTCAAGAAGGAGCAAGTACTTGAGAATCCTCCTCTCATTACTTGTTTGTCATTTGAAGTCCAAGCTGATGCTGATTGAGAGAAAACTCCCAGAACTCGACCGTTGCTGCCCATTGAAGATTGTTAAAGAAAAGTATCTTCATCAACCCATGCTCAAGCCAAGGAGAAGACTGCATGTCTGTTGATTGAAAGTAGAAGACATTTAATATCACAAGCCAAGGGGAAAATTGTAAGGGAATAATTTGTGGCTTGTGTATTAAATCATCACTTGGCGGACTATTTTGAAGGCCTATGTGATAGATTAGGTGAAAATTAGTTGGGTTATGGGTATATTGGGTCATTGGGCCATTTTAGACATGTTTGGGCTCATTTAGAAAGAGTTTAGATGGAGTTTAGTAGGCCCACATGGTCAAATCCGGAAATTAGGAGTTATTTTAGGTAGGGAGGTTAACTTGTTTTCCAAGTTCACCATCTCCTATAAATAGGACTCCTAGTAATCAATTTAGGGTTGTTGATTGTGGAGTAAAGCTCAAAAGGTGTTCACGAAATTCTCTAAAGGAGAATTTCGAATTCGTGTATTGCAACCTGAGACATCAACGTGTTTGTCTTCTAAATCGGTTTGTGGTTGATTGTGTTCTTTACTTTTCTAATCGTTATTTTATACTTTTCGATTATACTTGAATCACTCGATTGTTTGGATTCCGCACTCTCAATCGAGATTGGATATCGCGTTTGGACCGTTTTCGGGACTTACAATTGGTATCAGAGCCAAGAAACGCAAGTTTCGAGGCTCTCGCGATATCCGATTCAAGTTTTTGCCAACTAACCGTTTGAGTTTTGTGGTGATTTTCGCAGTAGCAAGGTTCGGAAGATTGTTTTTTGCAGGTTTCGGATAGAGACAGAAGTGTTCGTGACCATTTGCACGTGTTTTTGAGACTTTTCGACCCAGCCAGAGACTTTTCGATCAGCCGGGCTGATCGAAAACCCTTTTCTGTCGCGCCATTTCGATCGGAAAGTCCCCTTGTGACTTTTCGATCAGCCATCTGTCGATCGAAAAGTCCCCCTTGTGACTTTTCGATCAGCCCATTTCGATCGAAAAGTCCCCCTTGTGACTTTTCGATCAGCCCATTTCGATCGGAAAGTCCCCTTGTGACTTTTCGATCAGCCATCTGTCGATCGAAAAGTCCCCCTTGTGACTTTTCGATCAGCCCATTTCGATCGGAAAGTCCCCCTGTGACTTTTCGATCAGAGCATTTCGATCGGAAAGTCCCCCTGTGACTTTTCGATCAGCTTCTCTTTTCGATCGGAAAGTCCCCACTGAGACTTTTCGATCCGTTGAAACTTTTTGATCGAGAAGTGTACTTTTCGACCAAGATCTTGTCCGATCGAAAAGTACTTTTCGACCCAACACCCTGCTGATCGAAAACCCCTTTTCGATCAAAAACCCACTTTTCGATCTATCCATTTTCAATCCGTTCAAGTCTTTCAGTTCGTATTTGATCCAGAAGTTCATCCAAAGAAGATAATGACAAGTACTCAAGTTGCTTCTCCTCTTGTGAGTGATCAAACTCAGATATGTTCGAACTCGGCATGCTCCGAATCAATCGAACAATATAAGCAACTGTTTCGAACTGAAGAAAGAGACCGTCTCAATGCAGAGTACAAACTAAAGACTCATCTAAAACAAGTCGAACCTTACAAAAAGAGGATAGAGTCTTTAAGTGAAGAACTCAGTCAGGAGAAATATCTTTTCCGGACATTTCGTGAAAAAGAGGAGGAAAAGCGAAAGATCAATCATGCTGATGGAACTTGGATCTGTAACTGCGAGGAATGCTCAAACCCCATCTGTTGTGCCTTGATTAAGGAATGGGAACAGAAATTCATAAATGAAACCGCAAATCATGCAGTCACTGCTAGAGACCTTAGGGAGTGCAAAAGTAAGACCAAAATTTTTAGAGAGAAACTTGAGGCCATTCAGGTTGATGTTAAGAATCTTCAACGTGATGTTAGTGATAAAAGCACCTATCTTAGGCTTGCTAATGCTAAGGTAGAAGAGCTAACTAAGGAGGTAGAGGAACTAAGAACCAAACTTGATAATTCTCAATCTGCCCTTGAGAAACATCAAGTTATTCAAAAGAAAATGATGGACTCTCATCGTACTTTATTCAAATCAGAGGAGCGACTCGAGCATGTAAAAGAAACATCTGGCCTCGGGGATGGAAATTTTCCTCCCCCATTACAACATGAATACATCAGAGTGCCCCAAACTGCCGATGAATTGTTGAAAGAGTCGCTTAATGAAGCAACCATGGTGTATGGGCCTAAACCTATGCACAAAGATGAAAAGACAGCCACAGAAGCAACTCAGTCAAATGGGGTGGATAATACTCATGTCACTACTGAGTGTGCAGGGTCAAGCTCCAGTGAAGTGAAGAAAGCTGATGAAGAGAAGTTGGTTCCTTATCCAAAGATCGAGACTCCTTATTCCAAAGTTGTAGATGAGGTAAAGCGGGAACGAGTGGTGATGACTACAAGACCCAATGGTAAGATATTCATGACATCTGGGTCTATGTTTGACCAAAAACCAGATGCTGGCTATGAACTACCATCCTTCTCCACTAAGTTCAAAGGCTTGGGTCATGATGGTGGTTTATCATCTAACATTAAGAGCATAAGGCCCAAGATCACCATCAAGCCTCCAAATTCCGTTCCAATCAAGATTGAAAGGCCCAAGGTGACAAACAAGTCTCCAAACTCATCAGTGGGATCATGCAGTGGCAAAACAACTTTCTCAAAGAAACCAGTGGGACCAAAAGTTCAAATGTCTGGTTCTGCTCAGTTTTCAACTAACCAGAAAAGATTCAATGGAAATGGATCAAGGTCAGAAAGATCGAACAACTGGAGATCTGGAGTCTTTCTGAACATGCAACCGAATCTCAATGCCTCTCCATCAAAGCCATGCAGCTCAAACGGTCACACTTCTGACTTCTACCTGAAGAAGCAAACTTGCTTTAATTGTGGCAATCCTGGTCACATTGCCCGAAATTGTCTCTATCGCCCCTATGAGCCATATTATCCGCAAAGTCGGAGTGTTTCGTCTCAGGATTCAATAAAGTCTAAGCCAATGAAGGTGCAACCACCTAAGGCGATGAAGACTGTTTCTCCTTCGATAAAACCCTCTGATCAACATTGGGGCGCTGCCAAAGAGCAAAGAAAATTTTCAAATCAAAAATATGTTTTTCCAAATTTTGAAAATTTTCATAAAAAGGTGAAGAAACCGATTTCAAAACAACACAAAGTTGACAAACCTAAAGTTACTCCTCCAAAGGTAACTAAAACTGTTTTGAAAAGGAAACCTGAAATGAAAAAAGTTGAAAAACCTAAAGTCACTACTTCAAAGGTGACTAAAACAACTTTCAAATCACCTGGAATTTGGAAACCAAAATCAAAGGCAGCTGCAACTCAAATTCCTGATTTTTCAAAGGGCATGTGTTTAAAAGAAGTAACTTTCATTGATTCATCGGGTCTACCCAGAACCACAATGGCCTGGGTACCTATGGCTAACTGATCTCTCACCTTGTGCAGGAACAGTCAAGGAGGACTTTCATTAACCTTGTTTGTTTGTGATAGTGATTGTTTCAGGCACATGATAGGAGGCATCTCTCTACTACATGACATGAAGATTTCAATGGAGGGTATGTTTCCTTGTGAGAGGTAAATCTGAAAAGATCAGCAGAAAAGGTAACATTGTCTGTTTCTTGGCTAATTTGATGTGAAGTCTGGTAGTGCATTAAACAAAACCCATTTCTGAAAATTTTCAAAAGATAAACTTTGAAAGTTAGCTTGGCCAGTTTTGGTACATATTTAGTATTGTGTCAAAAAAAAATGTGTGTGTTGTTATTAAAAATCAAAAAGCAAGGGGAAGAATAGAAAAGATGAAATAGTAGATCCCTCAAAAGTAGACCCCCCCTCAACAAATTGTGCTTTTTAATTTTTAATCTTTTGTTTGTGCGTTTGAGAAGGTGGGAAGTGAAATAAACCTCCGTCTTGAAGATGGCTGACACGCGTAAGGCAGATGTGAAAGGCATGATCCATGGTGATATGCTGGTAGGCTCAGCTCTTAAATCTGAAAAGGTATGAGTTACACACTTAAAGATAACGTATGGCAGTTTGATGGGTAACAGCACTTAGGTTAATTGCATTTCTATTTGACTGCATGTTCAAGTTCCCGATACACACGCTTGTCTCCAAGAGTGTGAAATTGAGCTCAAAAAGTCGGTGTCCCCTCTGCTTTGCGTGAGCAATGACCTGGGGATGCTTCGCGTGTATGTAAGGCTCTCCTCTGCTTTGCGTGAGCAATGACCTGGAGTTGTCCATACATACGTGCTTCTAGATCACCTAAAATAAATTAAAGAAAAAATAATATACACCCAAAAGATGCCAAAGAGCACATCAAAAGAGACCCTCAAGAGTCCAAATCCCTCAGCCGTTGTCACTGATGAGAGCATTATTAAAAATGTTTCAAAAATTCAGTTGACTTTGTATATTATATCCAAAAATCTTTGTGATCTATTCTTTCTCTTCTCAATCCAGTCTGGAGCTCAGTTTCAAACTTCTGGTTCAGGTTGTGAAAATATGTGGTAGGGAATTTATATGCTTGATGGTGTGCAATGAAATGTACCTAGGACTTGTTGAAACTCACTTGCTGTTCATAATTAATACACATTAAAAGATAATTAAGTGACAAACAGCCTGAATAAGAAAAGGGTTTGAGTTTAAAGTGGATCAGTATATTGGCAATCACCTGGACGTGTTCGAGTAACAGAAGCTGAAAAGGGTTCCTCAGTCAGATTCATACGGTTTGATCCCATAGAAACCTTCTCGTTTAGAAATTTGGTATGTTTGTTTTTATTTTTATTTTTCTTTTGTGTTATCTTAAGTTTTTATTGTTTATTTTATTTTTCAACCATGGCCAGGTTAATTTAAAGGTTTTAATAAGTTTTATGGGTTTTATGCAAGAAAGTATCACCCCTCCAGAATCTCAGGGGGAGATAATGTGAAGAGTCCTCGGGTTCAGGGGAAGTATTTGGTAAAATAATTCTAACCCGATAACCAGTCATCATGTCTGGTTAGTGTCTGTTTCATGTTGTGCTTGACAGGATAAGTCAGAAAAAGAAAACTCATGGACAAGATGGTCAAGGACTCAGTTGACCGATGCACTGATGCTGTTACTGTTCGTGTTGAAGAACCAGCCGGAAAAGGACTTACCTTATGCTTAGGGGAAGTTTGTTGGTTGTTCAAGAAAAGCTTCCAAAGACTCAAAAGACACTGTTCACGAGTTGAGGGGAAGCTAAATGCCGTCAGTTCAAAGAAATTCAAGAATGTCAAGACAGGGGTTTTCAACATTTTTACCCTCTGAAGTTACATGCTGGTCAAGACAGTTACTGATGATCCAGCAAGGACTCGACATGTTTCAAGAAGGAGCAAGTACTTGAGAATCCTCCTCTCATTACTTGTTTGTCATTTGAAGTCCAAGCTGATGCTGATTGAGAGAAAACTCCCAGAACTCGACCGTTGCTGCCCATTGAAGATTGTTAAAGAAAAGTATCTTCATCAACCCATGCTCAAGCCAAGGAGAAGACTGCAAGTCTGAAGATTGAAAGAAGAAGACATTTAATATCACAAGCCAAGGGGAAGATTGTAAGGGAATAATTTGTGGCTTGTGTATTAAATCATCACTTGGCGGACTATTTTGAAGGCCTATGTGATAGAATAGGTGAAAATTAGTTGGGTTATGGGTATATTGGGTCATTGGGCCATTTTAGACATGTTTGGGCTCATTTAGAAAGAGTTTAGATGGAGTTTAGTAGGCCCACATGGTCAAATCCGGAAATTAGGAGTTATTTTAGGTAGGGAGGTTAACTTGTTTTCCAAGTTCACCATCTCCTATAAATAGGACTCCTAGTAATCAATTTAGGGTTGTTGATTGTGGAGTAAAGCTCAAAAGGTGTTCACGAAATTCTCTAAAGGAGAATTTCGAATTCGTGTATTGCAACCTGAGACATCAACGTGTTTGTCTTCTAAATCGGTTTGTGGTTGATTGTGTTCTTTACTTTTCTAATCGTTATTTTATACTTTTCGATTATACTTGAATCACTCGATTGTTTGGATTCCGCACTCTCAATCGAGATTGGATATCGCGTTTGGACCGTTTTCGGGACTTACAATTGGTATCAGAGCCAAGAAACGCAAGTTTCGAGGCTCTCGCGATATCCGATTCAAGTTTTTGCCAACTAACCGTTTGAGTTTTGTGGTGATTTTCGCAGTAGCAAGGTTCGGAAGATAGTTTTTTTGCAGGTTTCGGATAGAGACAGAAGTGTTCGTGACCATTTGCACGTGTTTTTGAGACTTTTCGACCCAGCCAGAGACTTTTCGATCAGCCGGGCTGATCGAAAACCCTTTTCTGTCGCGCCATTACGATCGGAAAGTCCCCCTGTGACTTTTCGATCAGCCATCTGTCGATCGAAAAGTCCCCCTTGTGACTTTTCGATCAGCCCATTTCGATCGAAAAGTCCCCCTTGTGACTTTTCGATCATCCCATTTCGATCGGAAAGTCCCCTTGTGACTTTTCGATCAGCCATCTGTCAATCGAAAAGTCCCCCTTGTGACTTTTCGATCAGCCCATTTCGATCGGAAAGTCCCCTGTGACTTTTCGATCAGAGCATTTCGATCGGAAAGTCCCCCTGTGACTTTTCGATCAGCTTCTCTTTTCGATCGGAAAGTCCCCACTGAGACTTTTCGATCCGTTGAAACTTTTCGATCGAGAAGTGTTCTTTTCGACCAAGATCTTGTCCGATCGAAAAGTACTTTTCGACCCAACACCCTGCTGATTGAAAACCCCTTTTGGATCAAAAACCCACTTTTCGATCTATCCATTTTCAATCCGTTCAAGTCTTTCAGTTCGTATTTGATCCAGAAGTTCATCCAAAGAAGATAATGACAAGTACTCAAGTTGCTTCTCCTCTTGTGAGTGATCAAACTCAGATATGTTCAAACTTCGATTAATACGCTCAACCTGTCCGTTAGCTTGTGGATAAGCAACTGATGCAAAAACCTGTATTATACCCAACTCTTCACACCATCCTCGGAATGGGTCATCAGCAAATTGCTTGCCGTTATCTGATACAATGTGTAATGGTAACCCAAATCGGCATATAATGTACTCCCACACAAACTTTTTAACATGTTGTCCCGTTATGCTTGCCACCGCCTTTGCTTCTGTCCACTTCGTAAAATAATCTACACCGACAATAAGGAATTTTACCTGTCCCGCAGCTTCCGGAAATGGCCCCGCTATATCTATTCCCCATTTTTGAAAAGGCCATGCAGAAGTAACAGGTACCAAATTATGCTTTGCCTTCAAACTAACCGGAGCATGCCGCTGGCAACTGTCACATTTTCTTAGTTCTTCAGTGACTAACTTATGCATCCGGGCCAATAATATCCCAAAATTACCAACTTGTTTACAACCATGCGAGGTCCCATATGATTACCACAGATACCTCCATGTACCTCCTGAACAACTCTTTTTGCTTCTTCCATTGTTAAACATCGTAACAATGGTCCCAGATATGTCTTTCTATATAAGATACCATTTTGCAACTGATACTGTAATGAATTAACCTTAACCTTTCGCGCATTTTCTCTATCTTCAGGTAAACATCCCTCGCTCAAGTACTTCCAGATAGGCCAAAACCATTCTTCAGTCATAACAGATACTTCTCCTACTTGTTGATTTAAAACCGACGGCTCTTCCAACACTTCCACTCTTATTTCTTTGGCCAAATGTTGAAACGAAGTAGATGCTAACTTACTTAACACATCTGCTTTCTTGTTCTTCCCTCTTGAAACATATTCCACCTCGCAACTTGCAAAAGAATTCATTAAATCCTTGACCTGAGCTAAATAGAGAGCCATAACAGTACTTTTGGCTTCATAATCTCCTTTGATATGATTAGCTACCAATAGGGAGTCAACATGCGATTTCACATCAGCAGCACCCATCCTTTTTGCCAGTCGCAAACCTGTAAACTCATAACAAAGGTAACACAAAGATTTAGTTTACCCAACACCCCCTTCTGACATATTCTTCTTATGTTACCTAATATTTAAATCGAAAATACAGCTTCGATGTATGAGCTATTAACCTGCCAATAAAGCCTCATACTCTGCCTCATTATTAGATACATTAAAATCGAATTTGAGAGCATATGTCAACTCATCACCCTCCGGACTAATTAATAGCAACCCTGTTAAATACAGAGGATATGCTTATGTCCATAAAAATAAGAAATTCATATCAATAAATTCTTAAATAG
Source organism: Deinandra increscens subsp. villosa (assembly GCA_039602395.1). Classification (NCBI taxonomy): domain Eukaryota; kingdom Viridiplantae; phylum Streptophyta; class Magnoliopsida; order Asterales; family Asteraceae; genus Deinandra; species Deinandra increscens. The sequence goes on along the minus strand of JBCNJP010007249.1, from coordinate 36,985 downwards.
GGAGTTAAAAAGAAAACAACAAACCTGCCCCTGCACCATTTTCTCCTGAGGACCCGTCTGTAAACAACTTCCAAACTTCCTTAGATGCACTCTCGGATATGTTTGAATTGGTTTGAGTCATATGCACTTTATTATTTCCAACAGGCATCTCCTAAGAAAATCCGCTACCACCTGTCCCTTTATTGCTGTGCGAGGTTTAAGATGGAGATCATATTGCCCTAATTCAACAGCCCACTTTACCATTTTTCCAGACACCTCAGGTCTTCTTAACACTTGATTTATAGAAGATGTTGTCAAAATTTCTATCGTATGTGCCTGAAAATAACGCCGCAAACGCCTGGCCGACAAAACGAGCGCATACAAAAGTTTTTCCATGAGCGAATATCGCATCTCATAATCCTTCAAGACCTTGCTTACATAATAAATTGGCATCTGCTTCTGCCCTCTTTCAGCAACCAAAACAGAACTAACAGTACCCTCCGTCACTGCCAAATACATTTGCAAAATCTCTCCCACAATTGGTGCAGTTAATGTGGGAAGGGTTATCAAAAACTCTTTTAACTGTTTGAATGCATCTTCTGCTTCCACGGTCCAACAAAAGTCTGACTTTCCAATACTTGACTTTAACACTTGCATAAACGGTAATGATCGCTCTGCTTCCTTTGACACAAATCTTTGTAATGCCACAAGCCTTCCATTCAAAATTTGCACATCCTTAACAGTAGCTGGAGATCCCATTTGAAGTATCGCATCCACTTTTTCTGGACAAGCTTTAATACTTCATCATTTACTATCATTCCTAAGAATTTTCCGGTACTCATGCCAAAAGAGCACTTTTTAGGATTCAAACGCATATTTATTTCTTTAAGCTTCGCAAATGTTTCTTCTATATCCCTGAACATGTCATCTTCACTTCTGCTTTTAATAACTATATCATCCACATAAGCTTCCAATTTTTACCCACTTGTTTTTGAAAAGCCCAATCCATAAGGCGTTGATAAGTTGCACCTGCATTTTTAAGACCAAAAGGCATTTTGGTATAACAAAACATACCTTTTCTTGTAATAAATGCAGTCTTATCTTCATCTTCTTTCGCCATTTGGATCTGATGATATCCCTTATACGCATCTAAAAAACACTTCCACCGGAAGCCAACCACCGAATCAACTTTCAAATCAATTTCGGGAAGTGGATAACAGTCCTTAGGACATGCATTATTCACATCCTTAAAATCGATACACATCCTCCAAGATCCATCCGGTTTCTTTACCAACACCGGATTTGACACCCAATCTGTATACTGTATTTCTCTAAGAATTCCGGCTTCCACTAATTTCGCCACTTCCTCATTGACAGCATTTGTTCTTTCGGTATCCATTCCTCTTTGTCTTTGCTGTATAGGTTTACTTCCTGGATATAAGGCCAACTTATGCTCAGATAACGTTCTAGGAACCCCTGTCATATCCGACGGTTCCCAAGCAAATACATCCACATTCTTTTTTAATAAATTATACAATCTTTCTCGAGCTTTTTCTGATAAACCGGTTCCTATCTGCAACTTTTGATCTGGGAACTTCGAGTTGATCACCCACTTTTCTTTTCCTATCTCATCTTTATTCACCTTATCTAAACATGTGTGGATATTCACATTGTATACCTGCACCCCCGGATCTGCTGACAAAGTAGCAACTCCCCCTGGTGTTGGAAATCGAATCATTCCATGCATCACAGATATCACGGCACCTAATCTTCTCAACACTGGTCTTCCCAAAATAACGTTATGTACTGATGAAGCCGAAACTACCAAAAACGTGACTTCCAATTGTCGCATCTGCAAACCATTCCCAATAACCATAGGTAAAGTTATTTCTCCAATTGGTTTAACTACCTCACCTGCAAATCCCACTAAAGGTATCGTTGTTGACCGCAACTGCGCACATGTGGTAGGTCCCATCTGTCGGAAACACTGTTCGTACATAATTTCTGTTGCACTTCCACAATCCACATGAATTCTCTTAACCATGAACCCCCCAATTCTTGCGGACACAACTACTGGCTCTTCTGTTGCCATCTGTTCCAGTATAGGAGGAAAAGTTATTTCCTGGTACTTCCAATCTATTTGCTTATTACTCCTTCCTCTGACATTCCTACGCTGATCCGACCCTTGTAGTTGCACCATATTGATCACGGGTGCATCCCCTCCTGGCAAATTGTTTCTAATTACCATCACCAAATGTCCTAACTTTCCTAATCTCACCGCTTTATCAATTTCCTTTTTTAACGTCCAACATGTATCTGTAGTGTGACCTCTGTCCTTATGATACTCGCAATACTTATCCAAATTTCTTGTGGGTGCATTTCGCATCTTTGGTGGTGCGGGTAAATCTACTTTTTCTGTTGCCAAAATCTGCATGGGAGTTTTAACCAGCTCTATCAACTTTGCTCCCTTATAATCCCCATGCGCATGTCCTGAAGATCCACCAAAATTCTTTCCTCTTGAATGGAAACCTTTCGCCCATTTATTTTGTGAAAAATGACCCATTGCCCTTACCGGTCCTCCATTTGTACGCCCATTGACCATAGAATTCTGTCGCATTTGTCCAGATCCGCCATTAAAATTGCTTAAATAAGCACATGCGTTTTTACCCCTGACAAATGCCCTTGCCTTATCCATTAACACATCCATTGACCTTGGTAAATCTTCATGTAACTTTTCTACAAGTTGGGCGCATTTTACCCCATGACAAAAGCCAGATATCCGCAATTGATCACCAGCGCCCTCAACTCCCATACTCTCTTTATTAAACCTTGTAATGAAATCTTCTATTGATTCATTATCCTTTCTTCGAATATTGTGCACTTCCTTCGGATCTTTCATACATCTTTTTTGTTGATTAAACTGACGCAAAAACTTATTTTTTAAGTCCTCAAAACTATCCACTTCACCTGCTGGTAAGGAATCAAACCAAACCCTAGCTATCCCCGTGAAGGTTTAGACAAACATGTGACACCATATCTCCTCAGACCATTGCTCTAAATGAGCCGAAGAATAAAACTCGAAAATATGGTCATCCGGATCACTCAAACCTCCATATTTCCTCACAACCGAAGGTAATTTTAATTTCTTTGGAAAAACCGCTTCAGAGATCCATAATGAAAACTTCGACTGTGATCTCATTGATTGAGGAATGTACGGTACCACTACATCTTTCACCGTAGCAAACTTGTTAACATTGTGTTTATCTAGTGTTTGCATAAGATCATCTTCCTCATGCATATACTCCTTTTGATGTATTTGATCATCCCATTCTTTCACGAATTCCACACTTTTTCGCTCTCCATATTTCCGTACTGTATCCTCTTCTATCTTCTGCAAATCTTCTCACAACTGTCTCTTCTTCAACTGTAACAATAATTCTTTGTTTCGTAATAAGAATTCAACATCCAACTCATCCAAATCATCGTATTTTGTCGCATGCGAATCTCTATTTCTATCAATTTTATGGACCAGAACAAAACGTTTTGACGAGCCGGTACCTGCACCATCGTCCTCCTGCGTTTTCTTACCAGATGATCCAGGTTCCGAAAATAACCTTGAATTTGGTACGATGACATTCTTCTCAGCTTGCAATGTTGCTGACTGCTTCGTTTTTGGAGTAAAAGACAAATCTGTCAACATTTCATTTCTAAACGAATTTCCTTCGACGTTCTTACCTCCCGACGAAGAATTGATCAATGATTTCTCCAAATCACTAGACGATTCCATCATTCTTAAGTCGTGTCAATTATCGGATGGCGCCACTGAAAAAGCAAGTAATCACCGAAGATAATTTGCCGCCATTTCAGGTTCGAGAATAATAGAAAGGTACTAAGTGATTAGAGAAGAAAGTAATATTTCATTGATTCATAGAGAGAGAAAGTACAATCGCATGTGTAATACAGAAAGTACAAGTGTCCTCTAACTATTCTAACTTTCAACTATTTATAGGCTTCAAGAACAATCTTCCAGCCTTGCATCTGCAGGAGTCGCATGTATCTGTTTCCTGCACAAACACTTCTGGCAAACATCACATGCTAAGGACTTGGAAATAAGCGATCGGATGTGTATCACACATCCGGAGCATCGTTTACTTCATCAACGATCAAGGACCATGTATCAACAAACTCCCCCTCGGCATGTGCAGTATCATCTTCTCTATTCAAACTTGTATCTTGTATCTTCAATTAAACTCTTCCTCGATCTTGACGATGAGCTTAATCTTGAATACTTGATATTGCATCGTGTGTAATCTCTTTATCAACAAACTTCAGAAGACTTGAAGTTGTGATGATCTCTTCTCACTTAGAAACCTGCCATCATAAATAATCTTGGTGCAAAATGTCTCTTCGAGACTCCAAGATATTTTGATTTTAAAAATGACTTCGTATTTCGTGTTGATCAAACGAAAACAAATAAGAAACAAAATCTTTTTGACTTTTAGAAACTTTATATCAAAACACACCTAAAATCTTTTTGGTATTTTCTGATAAGAAAAGTAAAACAATACTGAATTAGACACTATTTTTGTCTTTTGTGAGAAAGATCACAACTTGGGATCATATTGGTCATAACATGCTGAACTACACTTCAATTTCAATTAATGAAGCACATAAGCCATGCCGATTGCAGATATAATTTGTCCAACTTTAAACTCTAGCACAATCATACTCATAACACCTGGATATGTTAAAGTATTGATTAAATCACCGAAAGGTCTTCCTGAAACACCTGCTTGACACCAAATAAAACATTAGTCGCTCTGGGATCGATCCGATTCAACAGTGTCGGGTCGCCCGGTGTCTTCCACAAAGTCCTTGTTGGCCTTGGAAACAACTTTTGGTTTCCAAATTTGTAAAAGTTTTAATTTTTTATCGAAACCTGAATCAGATTCAACCGACGTACTTGATTTAGACCAAGACGATTTACGAGTTGACTTAAACTTTGGGGACCATGGTTCATCAAAAATGTGACCATTGTTATCCACATGTTTGGCAGTTTTGTGGATATATGCAGTCGTCGGACACTCAGCAGCGAGATGTCCCGGTTGACGACATACATAACAAAGTCTTTCTCTAAAATTGTTTGAAAAATGGTTTGATTTATTAGAATCAGATGAATGTTCAGAATGAAAGTTATCAAAGAAACCATCAGAAGAGTCATACCTAGGAGATGGACTCCTTGAAGATGAAGATCTTCCAGAATAATAAGAAAATTCCTTCGAAGATGGTGTTTTCTTTGTAACTTTAGCTTTAACAGCTTTGTCAGCTTTCTCTGGTTTCTTTGCAATAGCTGGAACTTCCTTCATAACAAAACCTAAGCCTTTGTGCTTGGAACCTGAAACCTTTGAAGAACTTGAAGAAGAACCGGAAGCTTCTCTTGACTTAGCTTCACTAGTGAATTTAGCCTTGATATCCTTCAGCTTGTTCTTTTCAATCAAAACTTTCTCTTCTTCGGTTGCAGATGAAGAACTGGAAGCAACCTTATCAAAAACTTTCTCATTTTCCAGCAAAATAGACTTTGAAGTAAATTTTGGAGCTTCACCCAAAGGTTTCTCCTTCTTTTTAGACTTGGACTTGTTCTTCTTGGATGGAGTGACAAACTTGGAATAATCATGCACGTCATCTTTTGGATTAATCTGAGCAGCAGTAACTTCAATCAAATCCACTGGTTGAGGTACCAAGTGAACATCATTCTGCTTAGAACTTTCTGAACTCTGATCCTGCTTGTATAAGAAATTAAGCAATGTTGGTGACAAATTGCAGTTCTTCACTTGCCTTTTCAACTCCAAAATCTCCAATTTTAAATCATTAATCTTCTGTTGACCTTCAAACACCTCTTGTTGTGAGTTGATTAATTTTGCATTGAGATCATCATATTCGTAAGTTTGTAACTTCCGGATCTCACATTCAGCATATAATTCTTCAAGCACATTTTCTCTCTTTTGCTTGTAGATCTCAACATCTTTTGTTAACACTTCATTCTTGTCTCTGTATAGAACATTTTCATCTTGAAGCATAGAGATCTTGTTTTGAAGCTTCTCAACGGTAACAGCAGTTGTTGCTATAAGAGCAGTAGCCTCTTCATATTTTTGCTGAACCGGATAACTCTTCTCAAACAGATTCTCAAAATCTTGAGCTGCGTCTAACGCTTCAGCTTTGGCTTTTTCACATTCTTCAGCCAATTGAGCCTTTTCCTGCAAAACATCTTCATGAATATGAAATAACGCATAATATTTCTTTTGAAAATCTTCCAACTCTTTCTTTAACACCACAATTTCTTCAGTTGAAATCTGACAATCTTGTTCAAACCTTGTAATTTTCTTGAGCAACTTCTCACAGTTATAACATTTAAAGTCATCATCTTTTGACATTTCAGAAGACTTAGGTAATTCTTCTTGAACCAAAGACATACTTGAAGAAGTATCAGATTCTGTTAAAAAACTTTCATCATCAGCATGTTGAACGGTTAAGGCAATTGAGATTGGAGTATGATTTTTTTTAATATCTGAATCTGCATTCCAGGCAAATCCATCTGGATGCATAAATGTATTAGTCCAATCATGAGCAAGAGCAGCAGATTTCTGATCGACCTTTTCAGCTTTATCTGAAGGATGAAAAACTAAATGTGCATGTTGACCAGACTTCAATTTACTTTCTGCAAAACTTGGACATTCTCGAGCAAAGTGACCATAAACGGAACACTTATAACATTTCACCTTAGATTTGTCCAATCCAATCTTTCCTTCCTGATTTAGTCTCTTCTTACCAGTTCTATTGAAAAACTTCTTCGTTCGAAGAACCAACATAGCATATTGCCAATTGAGATCCATTTCCTCCAAATGATCATAATCAATCTGATCGTAATCTTCATTTGCTAACTCAGCATTACTCACAGAACCAGTAATAACACCAAAGTATGAAGATACCAATGCAGACATCAACGCATTATAATCATCAACAGTTTCAACAGACAATGCACTTTGAGTCGAAGAACTAGGAATTGACACATTACAACCAGCAGATGAATAACTTGGAGTGTCAGATTTACCCGCCAGAAATGTTGTAGGGGGTGCAGAACTAAGAATATTAGATAAAGTTAAATCATTGTTGCCATAATATACTGCAGGATTCTGAATTTGCTCAGGAAGTGACTTGTTCACTTTTAACTCCATATCCCTAGCTTGGATTCGTTGAATCAGTTCATTAAACGACAACCTTGGATAATCCTTATCATTAGTAATCATCATCACATAATTTTCCCACTTCTCTGGTAGAGCTTCCATAATCTTTTCTTTTCTATCTGCTTCATCTTTTGTAAGATTCACCAATTTCATTTCACTCATTAAATGTGCAAATCTTGCAATCAGATTTGGAATTGATTCATTTTGATAATGCTTGAAGCTATCAAATTCTTTCTTCAACACTTTTTGCCGACTTTTCTTATACTGATCATTGCCTTCACATCTCTTTTCTAGAGCATCCCACAAGCTCTTTGCAGTATAGTTGCTTGAAAATTGATGTAGTAAATCATAAGCCTTTTTCTCAGCTTGATATGCTTTCTTTTGTTCACCAGAAAGCTTCCTTTGAAGAATTGGCTCCCCATCCTCACCCTTAGGATATGTATATTGTTCAGAATACGATAACCACATATCGATATCATTTGCAGAAACAAACACTTCAAATCGTGTCACCCAACTATGATAATCTTCCAGTTTAAGTAATTTGGGAACTTTCTGACTTGTTCCAATTTTATTATCATAGTTAATCATTGTTTGCATCGTTGCCTGAACTGAATTTTGAATAGCCGCGAACGCTTGAAAATCAGACATTTTCAAAAAACTGGTTACTGTTCACTCCGAACCTCGTCCGAACTTCCTCCGATCGGCCTCCGAACTTAGTCCGAACTTAACAACGCCGAACTCTCTCCGAACCTGACCTTCGGACGAACAAGAATCAAACAACTCCGAACTATCACCGAACTTAGTCCGAACACTGACCGATCCCTCACCGAACTCTCACCGAATCAATATAGAGACCGAACTCCGTCCGAACCACGAGTTCGGAGCGGTTACTCTGAAGTTGTCCGAACCTCAAATGAGACAGATTTCACTCGACCTCATTTTCTCGATTTTCAACGTTTTTGACTGGAATTTTCAACAGGAATTCAAGCAAACTCGATAGAAACGATCTAGAAACAGATTTTTGATGAAAAACACACTCGAGACAATCAAACGAACTCAAAAATGATTGATATTTTCGCAAAAACGTGAATTTGAACTCAAAACTCTGACAAACACTGATTTCCGACTAGTAGAGCAAACCTAATGCTCTAATACCACTTGAAAGTGCGTGAGCGTACGGATCTTCTACTTAGTCGTAATGAAATCAATGAAATACGAAATGAAACACAAAGAGTAAATACAAATGAGCTTTGTATCAACCACAGAGACCACAGAGTACACAGAGAATATATGACGCGGAAGCATAAACTGTTCCTCGATACAATACAAGACGCAACTATTTATAAGGCTGAAATACGACTGGCTGAACCTCAGGTTCGGCCACACGTTCGGCCATGTCCGAACTCCAGGTTCGGCCTGAGTTCGGACCTCAGCATCCATGTGTGAATCCGTCTTGTATTCGATACTTCACATGACGATCAAGGACCATGTATCAACAGAGAAGAATCCTTCGGGCACGCTTTGTTTAAGTCTTTAAAATCGATGCACATACTCCAAGACCCATCACTCTTCTTGACCAAAACCGGATTTGCAACCCAGGTTTGATAATGAACCTCCCTAAGAATTCCCGCATCTACCAATTTATCCATATCACTTTTCACCACATCCTTCCTTACTTTATCCATGATTCTTTTCTTTTGCTGCACTGGATTTTCTCCTGGATAGACATTAAATTGATGCTCTGAAAAGTGTTTCGGAACTCCTGTCATATCTGCAGGCTCCCATGCAAAAATATCCGCATTCTTTCTCAGCAACTGAAACAATTATTCCCTCACTTTTCCTTGTAACTTTTGACCAATCTCATTACTTGATCCAGAAGTTTATCATTAATCATCTAATTGCTATTCGCCAAAACATCATCTTTAATCATCTTTAGATCATCCTTCCTCACAACTAGTTTTCCTACCATTGCAATTTGTTTCTCCACATCCGACTTAACCATTGTGATTCCCTTCAGAGTTGGGAAGCAAACCATCCCATGTGCCATGGAAATTATTGCTCCTAGAACCTTTAGGCCGAGCCGGCCATTAATCACATTATGTGGAGATGGAGTTGCGACCACCACAAAAGTCATCATAACTTCTTTAAAAAGCTTGTCATCCCCAAAGATTACTGGGAGCGTTATCTCTGCAATAGGATGCATAGCTTCTCCTGAAAATCTGATCAATGGAGACACATGGGGTTTTAATCGCTTTTGCATCTCAGCTCCCATTTTCGGGAAGCAGGATTCATACATAATTTCGAATGCACTTCCACTATCGAGGTATATTCGCTTGACTAGAAACCCTGCTATCCCAACTATCACCACTACTGGGTCTTCTTTAAACTCTTCTCCCGTTAATGATGGAAATACAATTTCTCGTCGCATCCACGCTCTTTCATCCCTTTGAGCCTTTACATTTCTCTGCCAACTATCTCTACCTCTTAGAATCATTTTAAGTACATACTTCGCATTTGCTGGTGGACGCCCTTCTTTAATATTTTTCACTAAATGTGATAATTTTCTTGACTTAATGGCTTTTTCAATTTCAATCTTCACTAAATGTGATAATTTTCTTGACTTAATGGCTTTTTCACTAAATCCATAATTTTTTAAAAATAGGGACGATAAGTGAAATTTCGACAAACCACAGGGACGATATCCGTAATTACTCTATTATTTTTATATTATATAGTAAAAAATTATTTTCTTTCATTTGTGATATTATTTTAAACAACACATGATATATTGTTCAATTAAAAATGATTAAATCACTGTTGATTATATTTGTGTGTTTAACTTCTTCTCAACGACTTATCTACAGGGCCGGTCATGAGAATTTGGATGCTCAGGGCGCGGGTCGAAAATTTGTCCCTGTAAAAAACTTTAAATAGTACAACACAAATTTTTAAGGGTTTGGAACCTAGCCAAGCTAGGCGGCTCATCCCCACGCCGATAATTTCGTGTTTGGCGTTTGGTTTCCCACGACATATTGAGTTTTGACGTACGTAATTACATTAAAAAAAAATTGATCGGCCGTCCACTGCCCACTATGTCTAATTATATTGGGCTCAAAACCCTTCCCACTATGTCTAAGTATACTGGGCTTAGACACCCTCCTAGCTTGCTGCCCCCATCAAGTATGATGCCCTGGGCTGGAGCCCAGCTGGCCCAGGCCCAGGGACGGCCCTGCTTATCTATAATCACTCGGTTACGTCCAACTTCAATGTTATAATACTTACTAGAAAGTTCGGGTTGCACCAGCACCTCTATCGACCGAAAACATTTTTGTGCATTTCGGCATTTTCAAAAATCACGTTTCAAATCTTTCTCTTTAATCCGTTTGTGAACGACAATAATGTACTATATTGTTCATAGTTAGTAGAGTTCATCTTTTTTGTTCTTTTTGCATGTGGACAAATGTGATTATGATAAATTTATTTTTTTAGCCTTATTCGATACAAATTGTTTAGTAAAACATTTGTAGTCAATTTCTTTTGACAAATCTTTTTCAACTAATAAAATAGTTAAATCATTCAATGTATCTTGTGACATTATAGATCTTAAATAACATTTTTTTTTAAATTTTAGTTCTAAATACTTCGTTGCACAAAAAAAACACTTATAGGAATACTTAATAACACTCTATTGGCAATATATGCATTTCAAAAAGAACTAATTTTTAAATATAATTTAGTACATTAATAAGTTTGTCACAATCTAAATAGATAATCTCTTGAAAATTTAGTTCTTGAAATAGATCTAAACCATTAACATGTTCATTTACATTGAAAATCATCAATAGCATTAAAATGTTCATCTACATTAAGTGCGACATCAAAAACATTATAATGTTTATCTACATTTGATTCATCAAAAGCACTAATGTGTTCATCTATGTTAACCAATTCATCAAAAACATTAACATGTTCATCATGGTAGTCTCTAAGAATCCGTAAAAGTTATAGGGCCCTAGGCTACTATAAAAAATGGACCACTAAAATATGAACTCAATACTATATTACTATTAAAGATATCACTGAACTAACTTAATGATAAGTAAACACAAATGCCTTAAACTAAAACTAAGAAAACAAAAACATGAAAGAAAATAGAAAAGTAAAAAAAATATTGAAAAGTAAGGAAATTAGAAAAGAAAATTGAAAAAAAGTAATTGTAAATTTCGTATACAAGATTTAAACTTGGGACCTAAAGGTTTGTATTCGTGTATTTAATCAACACACCACTTAACTCATTTGATGATTTAATTGCATTCATATATATATATACAGGGGAAAGATCTTGTGAAAACCCTTTATATTGCGAAAACGCGAAAACCAATATTAAAACCTGCATAACTTCTTCATACAATAATGTTTTTTCATAAAATTGACGCCAAATGTCTTAGAATTACGTTATCTTCAATTCTGGAAACAAATATTAAAAAAAATTAATGGTTTTTTTCCCGTGTGATACACATGTGTATCACGTGTGATACACATGTATATCATCATCATTACTACTACACAAAAACGAATTATCATGTGTAAAAACACTCCTTATGTTAAAAACATATTAAAAACACTAAAACATTTAGGAAAATTGGATTTAAATAATCTCAACTTTTACCTATTGGCCGGCAATAATCCCACATTTAAAAATCCTCTCCACCAGTCCCAACTTTCATCTAATTTTTTTTAATGGACCCGTCGTTAACTTTATTTAACACCGTTAAATGGATGCTGACGTGGCATGCTGACATGTCATAATTCCTTTTTTTTAATTCCTTAATCAACATAAGTAATCCTCCTCGTTTAATCACTAAAATCCCTAAATCCCAATACATACGTATGAGAGCCTACCCACTTGCAGCAATTGGAATTTGCAATCGACCACTCGTCAATCGGCGATTCCAATCCGTTGATGAATCCGTTTAACCCTGTAAAATCGTCGGAATTGCATGTCAGATTCTGCCAATTCATGAAAACCGAATCTTGCAGAGCAACTAGAAGAGCAATCACAAATACCCAAATCTCCAAATGAAGAACCATTTCAGGGTATATAAATATATATGAACAGAAACAGATGAAGAAGGTGGAGAGGTTAAGAAAATGTGTGAAACTTCAGGATTTAAGGGCAATTCGCAATTGAGAAGTAGGGATTCCAGTTATGATTCCATGATTAAGAACAGGGAAGAAGAAATGGGTAGCTTGTAATGTGGCCCTGTGTGTTTGAATAGTGAAACAATGGATATGATACAAAACAGAGATCGAGAGAATATTAAATTGACTTTCAGAGATTTAATAAATAAAGGGAAATTGATGGTTTCAATTTATGTTTTTGTTTTTGGTTGGCATTAAAGGAAACCACTGGTCATCCTCCTCATTACCAGGATAGGATCTGCGTGCGTACGTATGTATTAGGATTTAGGGATTTTAGTGATTTAATGGGGAGGATTACTTGGCATGCCATGTGGATTAAGGAATTAAAAAAATATATTACATGTCAGCATGCCACGTCAGCATCTATTTAACGGCGTTAAAAAAAGTTAACGGCGGGTCCATTAAAAAAAATTAGATGAAAGTTGGGACTGGTGGAGAGGATTTTTAAATGTGGGATTATTGCCGGCCAATAGGTAAAAGTTGGGATTATTTAAATCCAATTTTCCAAACATTTATGGTACTAATGATAATGAAACATAGTGCACATGTGCAACATATAATTAAAAAAAGTTATAAAATTTTATTTTTTTCATTAGATATAATGATAACATAACTATAAGACTTATGGTGCAATTTCCTTTTAAAGCTAGTAATGTATACCACATATATGAGGGTTTTTTTTTGGTGTGGTACACATGTGTATCATTAAAAAACACAAAAAATGACAGAAATATAACACATATAGGTGCGTCTTAGAGAAAACAAATATTAACTCATACTAAAGTATGAGTTTTTTTTTTGTGGTACACATGTGTATCACAGAAAAAAATAAAAAAACGTTAACTTTTTATTTTTCGTTTTTATAGAATTAAAGATAATATAATTATAAGACTTTTGGTGAAAAAATTTTAAAAATATATTAACGTATGAAAAAGTTATGTTGGTTTAAAGACGGTTTTCGCGTTTTCATAAAATATATGCGTTTGCGCATTATCCTTTCCCTATATATATATATATATGGGAAGAAACTAATATTAACCCTGCCTTAGAGGATTAACCAAATAACCACCATCTAGTGGTGGAAAAAAACCGGATTGAACCAGATTATGCCATGTGTTTTTTTTCTCTTTTTTTAATTATAAAGGGCAATTATGTCATTTAACACACCCAAATAAAACACCCCCTTCATTTTAAAAAGCCTATAACTTTTTTATACTTTGTCGAATTTTTTATAAAAATTGCACCGTTAAACTCATCACATTTTTATCTTTAATTCCATTATAGTCTCGACGTTTTTTATTGTCGTTTTCTCAGACGTACGATATAACACTAGTGTTACAACCACTAACATCATTGTCATAATTTGTTAACAAAGAACAAAATTACATCCATACATTCATAACTAGTAGCATCGATGTTTCTACTTAGGTACAACTGCATATGCATATATTACAAACAACAAATGCATCAATATCTCAGACGTACGATTTAGCACTAGTGTTACAACCACTAACATCAGTGTCATAACTATTAACAAAATGAATAAAATTACACCCATACACTCATAACCAGTAGCATCGGTGTTTCTACTTAGGTACAACTCCATATGCAAATATTACAACCTACAAATGCATAAATATGCATTTGCAGTGATGCTACTTACAAATGTATCAAATATTGTATTCAGAAAAGGACAAAGTACAACTTTTAAAGCATAAATTACAAGTTAAAAATGCTCGGTACATTAGTGAATCCAAACACTCATATCTGATCATCAAATTATTATTTCTCACCTGTTGAAGATAACCAGTTAATAAAAACAAATCTTAAATTTATGTTTGACAAATCTTATAAGTAAGATAAAGAATAGATGGAGAATGTGTAGAATTTTGGCTCACCAATTGGTGCTCCCACCTACCCCGTTATTATGGATGATCCATTATACTTAATCGGTCAGGAAAATCAAATGATCTACATCATAATTTACCAGATTTGAAGGGTAGACAACCAAAAAAAGTAGCGGTAACCATGGACGGCGACGGTAACCAAAAAAGCAGTGACGGTAGTCGGAGGGCATCGGCAGCGGCGGACCCGACGAGGGAGGCGTCTAGGGTTTCCTGAGCCAGCGAGGATGGAGGCGTCGAGGAGGGAGTCTAGCGCCGCACCGGAAGAGAGACCGTTCGCCGGTGGTGTTTGTTTGGATTGTCAACGGAAGAGCTGCGTATGAATGAGTGGAAAGTGTGGAATGTGGATCTGCAAAGTTGGTTAGGGTTTATGGAAAAAGAAGGGGTGGATTTTTTTACCAAATTACCTCTCTTTATATTTGATCCACTCATTTATCAGGTTTAATTTAGGCCTTTGGATGAAAAAGAAGATGCATAAGATGGAGTTATTTAGTTATTGCTCTAAGGATTGGTTAATAAATGTTCTCATCCCTATATATAGATATATATATATATATATATCTTAATCCTAATAAAGCACTAAAATGGTTGCCACATGTCTTCATTTTAAATGATCCACATCACCAATGCCACGTGTCAAACTCACAATCAATTACAAATTTAGTAATCATCAATTAAAGTAATTACCAATTTTGTCCAAATTAAACTTTTATTTCATAAAATTTTTTTGACAAAAGTTTGATAAAGTTACTAAATAATTTGAGTGTTTGTAAGAAAATTAATCAACAATTCAAACTTAATAAATTTCTTTAATTTATTATCATTTACTATTTTATAAGAATTTTACGTTAATCATAATTTTCAATTCTCTTAATCATTTTTTTATTTTGTTTAATATTATTGAACCTAAATTCGGTCCGTGTAGTACACGGGTTACTAACCTAGTATATATATATATATATATATATATATATATATATATATATATATATATAGGGTGCGGTTCGCGTGCAAACAGGCATTTTGCCTAAGTTCTGTGCGGTAAGGGGTAATCCAGTAATTGTCAATATCACTTCCCCCATTTGTATTTTTGGAAGTTATTCATTTTCATCCATGTTTTTCAAACGGTCATAACTTTTTCATACAAATTTGTTTTTCAAAATAAAATTCACCATGATTCTATTCGTGTTTTTATCTTTATTTCGAGACTAGGTTTTCTCGATTTGGAGGAAAAAAAATTGACGCTATTTTAGCGATTTTCCTACACCAGCATAACAGCATAAAAACGCAAACATATCAGCACAGTAGCACAGTACTAGCACATAAAACACAAACACATTATCACAGAACCAACACAGAATCATACGCACACCAGCATAGAACAAAAAAATGTTGATTTTTTAGGTTTTTATAAGTTTTTAAAGCTATGCTAGTCTGGTGCTCTTGTACATATCAAGAAGTACCAGCACTAAAATAATGTCTAACAAACTTGGAAAACCAAACACAAGCACAACCAACATAAAAAAAATATCAGGACAGTGTATAAAAGTAATTTAAAAAATAAAAAGAGATAGTTTAGGCTTCGAATTAAGGTCTGAAATATAGCATAATCCTAAATCGCTACTAGAACATTCTTAAAAAAAACTGATCTGGAAACGCCATAAAAACGTCAATTTTTTTTCTCCAAATCGAGCAAACCTAGTCTTGAATTAAGGATAAAAACGCAACTAGAATTATGGTGGATTTTTTTGAAAAAAATAACGTCGTATGAAAAAGTTATGGTCATTTTAAAATTGGGGGAAACTTGAAAAAAGTCAACAAGAGTTCTCTTCCTATTTTGCACTTCCATCCTTAATTTACGTTTTATCTCCCTTTTCCCAATCTCTTTTAATCTCATCCATCCAACTAAATGATCTGATGGTCCAAGATTGTCCCTACTGATCTTAGGCAAAATGATGGATTGCATTTGAACCTCCTTCTATATATATATATATATATATATATATATATATGAAAATTGGAATTAAATAATCCAAGTTATTGGGTATTGGGGGATAATAATTCGAGTTCCAATATTGGCCTACAATAATCCCAATTATTTGGGTCTTGGAATTCATTGGGCCGCCATTAATTTTTTACTAACTCCGCTAGTATTTGCTGACGTGGCAGGTGATGTGGCATCATTTTTTGCTGACGTGGCAGGTGATGTGGCATCATACTTGCTGACGTGGCATGTGCCACGTCAGCAAGTACTAGCAGAGTTAGTGAAAAATTAACGGGGGCCCAATGAATTCCAAGACCCAAATAATTGGGATTATTGTAGGCTAATATTGAAACTCGGATTATTATCCGCCAATACCCAATAACTTGGATTATTTAATTCCAATTTTCCTATATATATATATATATATATATATATATATGTGTGTGTGTGTGTGTGTGTGTGTGTGAAAGTTCAAATACAAAGGCTTTTTATGTGCGAAGCGTGCGAATGAAGGAGAGGGTGACACGTGTTTGTTGTATATTTATGCGGAGGGGCATTATTGTCTTTTTCATAAAAATACCTGTTTTTTTATGTCTAAGGTTACCAGGGCGAATCATTTTTTTCTGCATGATTTTTTTCTTTCGCTTATGATTAAATATTCGCTACTATATGTTGCATTATTTTTTAGCATTATTTATTATCAACGTTATGCGTATTTTTTTTATAATACTCGTACATTATGTGTTTTTGCGTGATATTATAGTATAGCAATTTCTCACATCAATTAATTGTATATTTTATTCTTCTTTCAGCAAGGTTATTTTTAATTAATTCTTGCGTTGTTATTCGATAATTACACTTTTCAGATATTAAGTTTAGTTTTTTTTATGTTATATTGAGTGCGTTATTTAGTTTTATTTTTGCATTATTTTTTGGTTATGCGTGTTTTTATGTCAATTCTATTTTGATGCGTGATTATAAACATAAAATTATATTAATAGTGTGCGTTATTTTTACATTTATTTTTACATTTATTAGTGTGAGTTTTTCTTCATGCTTATCTTTTATAATTTCTTGATGATTATTTATAAACATTTTTCTTAAATTTTAGTGTTTTTGTCTAATTAAACTGTATTTTAAAGGAGAAATTATAAGCAAAAATTGAATAATTAAAAAGATTCACATTATTAATAACACAAAAACACCGAAACACATAAAATTACAATATTATTCTTATTCTATTGATAGGCTTCTAAAAAAGCCATCTTCAATTCCACAAATGCTTTCATTTTATTCAGGATGTTTACAATCTCATTGATTTGTTCCAAATCTGTTTTGTCCTTGTCTATCATGAACACTCTGAAAAGGTCTCGAACGGAATTTTTTGGCAAAGATATCAGTTTTTGATTTACCTCGTCTCTTGCTACCATCGTATCGTTTAGGCTCTCGAACGTTTGCTTCAAGACGTCCATCATTAGGACTTCTTTGCTTAACTCAAGCATAATTTGTCGGGTTAGTTTTTCCTTGAGTGCATCGTTGTTGGCTTCTGGTTCGTTGGAAGATGATGAAGACATTTTTTGCGGTGTGGGTTGTTTGATGTGAGAGGTGATTTGAAGTTTTTTTGCGCAGATGTCGTCGCTTGCAGCGGTGATTTTTCAATTTAATCGAGTGTCTAGTTTTATAGAGTGTTTGAGGACTGTCCAGTGGGGTATTAAAGGCGTTAATTGGTAACCATGTGTAGTGGGGTATGCTAAGTTTTTGGGAAATGAATGTATATGGGGTGTAGTTATTATTTGTTACTGCGCCTGTTAATTATCTTGAAAGTAAATATTGTTACACATTTTTCATTTTAACCGTGTGTATTTTTGCTTTTTGCGTGATTTTCTATGCGAGTATATAATGCTTCATATTAAATATTCATATATTTTTATTTACTTTAATCATGCGTGATTTAAAATAATATTTGCGTAATTTAAAGTATATCATTTTATCACATCAATTAATTATATCTTCTATTCTTATTTCAGCATGCGTTATTTTTTAATAAATTCTTGCGTTATTATATGTTATTTTACATTTTTTATTTTAACCGTATGTATTCTTTTTTATTGTGTTTTTTTATTTGTTTATTTACACGACGTTTCGTTTCCCCTCCAAATTTAGCCCTTATAGTATATATCGGCTCTTTTGGTGTGACCATGCATTTTTACAAGCAGAAAACCCAGAAACCCTCCTTACTCAACTATCATCTTCTAACTGATCATCTCCCAATTTTTTATAAAACAATGGCGTCTTCTTCTTCTTCCAATGCTTTGATCAACCTGATTGAAGAAAACCATCGACTGGAAGCCAAGGATGACCGCATCATGAATAATAATTTTGGCATGATGACTGGTCTTACAACCAACAACACTATTTTTATATTTTTGCAAAAACAAACTCCCCCTTAGAATGAGACGGAGTAAAAAAATCAAGAAAAATTTATCAACCAACACAAATACTTGCAGTTTAGCATTTAATTAGAACAAATATTTCACAATCAGCAATTTTCCAATCACCGAAAGGTCTTCCTGAAACACCTGCTTGACACCAAATAAAACATTAGTCGCGTTGGGATCGACCCGAATCAACAACGTCGGGTCGCCCGGTGTCTTCCACAAAGTCTTTGTTGGCCTTGGAAACAACTTTTGGTTTCCAAATTTGTAAAAGTTTTAATTTTTGATCAGAACCCGAATCAGATTCAACCGACGTACTTGATTTAGACCAAGACGATTTACGGGTTGACTTAAGCTTTGGAGACCATGGTTCATCAAAAATTTGACCTGTGTTATCCACATATTTTGCAGTTTTGTGGATATATGCAGTCGTCGGACAATCAACAGCTAGATGTCCTGGTTGACGACATACATAACAAAGTCTTTCTCTAAAATTGTGTGAAAAATGTTTTGATTTGTGAAAATCAGATGAATGTTCAGAATGAAAGTTATCAAAGAAACCATCAGAAGAATCATACCTAGGAGATGGACTCCTTGAAGATGAAGATCTTCCAGAATAATAAGAAAACTCCCTCTGAGATGGTGATTTCTTTGTAACTTTTGCTTTAGGAACCTTCTCAGTCTTCACTGATTTCTTTGCTTGAACCGGTTCTTCCAACACTTTGTAACCTAAACCTTTGTGTTTAGATCCTTGAGACTTTGAAGAATTGGACGAAGAACCTGAAGCAATTCTTGACTTGGCTTCACTAGTAAATTTGGCTTTGATATCCTTCAGCTTGTTCTTTTCAATCAAAATTTTTTCTTCTTCGGTTGCAGATGAAGAACTCGAAGCAACCTTATCAAACACTTTCTCATTTTCTAGCAATACAGACTTTGAAATATTGAAGCTTCACCCAAAGGTTTCTCCTTCCTTTTAGACTTGGACTTATTCTTCTTGGGTGGAATAGCAAACTTGGAATAATCATGCAAGGTCATCTTCTGGATCAATCTGAGCAGCAGTAACTTTAATTAAATCCACTGGTTGAGGAACCAAGTGAACATCATCCTTCTTAGAACTTTCCGAACTCTGATCCTGCTTGTATAAGAAATTAAGCAATGTCGGTGACAAATTGCAATTCTTAACTTGTCTTTTCAACTCCAAAATCTCAAATTTCAAGTCATTAATTTTCTGTTGACCTTCAAACACCTCTTGTTGTGACTTGATGAACTTTGCATTGAGATCATCATATTCATATGTCTGTAACTTTCTGATCTCACACTCTGCAAACAGTTCTTGAAGAACACTCTCTCTCTCTTTTGTTTATAGATCTCAACATCTTTAGTCAATACTTCATTCTTGTCCCGATACAAAACATTCTCATCTTGAAGCATAGAAATCTTATTTTGAAGCTTCTCAACTGTAACAACAGTTTTTGCAATAAGAGCAGTAGCATCTTCATATTTTTGCTGAACCGGATAACTCTTCTCAAACAAATTCTCAAAATCTAGAGTTGCATCTAACGCTTCAGCTTTGGTTTTCTCACACTCTTCAGCCAATTGAGCTTTTGCCTTCAAAACATCCTCATGAATATGAACCAACTCATAATATTTCTTTTGAAAAACTTCCACCTCTTTCTTGAGGACCACAATCTCTTCAGTTGATAATTGACAACTTTGTTTAAAACCTTCAATCTGCTGACAAAATCTTTTACACTTAAGACATTCAAGCTCTTCTACCTTGGAGCTTGTAGAAACTTTAGGTAATTCTTCTTGTACCAAAGATATACTTGAAGAAGTATCAGACTCAGTTAAAAAACTATCATCATCAACATGTTGAACAGTTAAAGCAATTGAGATGGGAGCATGATTCTTTTTAACTTCTGAATCTGCATTCCAGGAAAATCCATCTGAATGCATAAATGTATCAGTCCAATCATGAGCAAGAGTAGCAGCTTTCTGATCAACCTTTTCAGCTTTATCTGAAGGATGAAAAAATAAATGTGCATGCTGACCAGTCTTCAATTTACTTTCTGCAGAACTTGGACATTCTCGAGCAAAGTGACCATAAACGGAACACTTATAACATTTTACTTTAGACTTGTCCAAACCTATCTTCCCTTCCTGATTAAGTCTCTTCTTACCAGTTCTATTGAAAAACTTCTTTGTTCGACAAACCAACATAGCATATTGCCAATTTAGATCCATTTCCTCCAAATGATCATAATCAATCTGATCGTAATCTTCATTTGCTAACTTAGCATTACTCACAGAACCAGTAATAACACCAAAGTATGAAGACACTAATGCAGATATCAACGCATTATAATCATCGATAGTTTGAACAGAAAATGCACTTTGAGTCGAAGAACTTGGAATTGATACAGTACAACCAGCAGAGGAATAACTTGGAATTTCAGATATAGCTGCCAGAAATGCCGTAGGAGGAGCAGAACTCAAAATATTAGACTTCCCAGAATTCATTGTAGAGTCATTTTCACCATGATACACTGCAGGATTCTGAATTTGTGTAGGAAGTGATTTATTCACCATTAATTCCATATCCCGAGCCTGAATTCTTTGAACCAAATCATTGAAAGACAATCCTGAAAAATCCTTATCATGAGTAATCATCACATAATTCTCCCATTTTTCAGGCAAAGCTTCCAATATCTTTTCTTTCATATCAACCTCTTCTTTACTAAGATTCACCAAACACATTTCACTCATCAGATGAGCGAATCTTGCAATTAGATTGGGAATTGTTTCATTCTGATAATGCTTAAAACTATCAAACTCTTTCTTCAAAACCTTTTGTCGACTTTTCTTGTATTGGTCATTGCCTTCACATCGTTTTTCCAACGCATCCCATAGACTTTTTGATGTGTAGTTACCAGCAAATTGATGCAGTAACTCTTTAGGCAATGCCATCGTTAACGTACCATACGCCTTTTTCTCAGCTTGATAAGCTTTTTTTTGTTCAGAAGACATTTTTCTTTGAAGAATAGGTTCACCAGTTTCATCTTTAGGGTAAACATATTGCTCAGTGAACGCTAACCACATATCAATGTCATTTATATCGACAAATGCTTCAAATCGTTTAACCCAACTATGATAATCTTCCAATTTTAGCAATTTGGGAACTTTCTGACTTGTTCTGATTTCATTATCATAATTCATCATTGTTTGCATCGTAGCTTGAACCGAATTTTGAATAGCCGCGAACGCTTGAAAATCGGACATTTTCGAAAAATTAGTTACTGTTCACTCCGAACCTCGTCCGAACTTCCTCCGAGCTACCTCCGAACTTAATCCGAACTTAACAACGCCGAACTCTATCCGAACTTGACCTTCGGACGAACAAAAACCAAATAACTCCGAACGATCACCGAACTTAGTCCAAACACAGACCGATCCCTCACCGAACTCTCACCGAACCAATATAGAGACCGAACTCCGTCCGAACCTCAAGTTCGGAGCGGTTATGCCGAACTTGTCCGAACCTCAAACAAGATAAATTTCACTCGACCTCATTTTTCTCGATTTTCAACGGCTTTGACTGGAATTTTTGACAGGAATTCAAGCAAACTCGATAGAAACAATCTAGAAACAAATTTTTTGACGAAAACCACATTCGAGACGATCAAACGAACTCAAAAATGATTGACATTTTTTGTAAAAACATGAATTTGAACTCAAAACACCGAGAAACACTGATTTCCGACTAGTAGAGCAAACCTAATGCTCTGATACCACTTGAAAGTGCGTGAGCATGTGGATCTTCTACTTAGTCGTAATGAGATCAATGCAATACGAGATGAAACACAAAGAGCAAATACAATTGACTTGAATTAACCACAGAGATAACCACAGAGTACAATCAGATAATATGACACGGAAGCTTAGACTGTAAATCCCTATTGAAAACAACACATGAAACATATATTTATAGAGCTGAAATACGACTGGCCGAACCTCAGGTTCAGCCACACGTTCGGCCATGTCCGAACTCTAGGTTCGGCCTGAGTTCGGACCTCAGCTATCTCGTGTGAATCCGTCTTGTATTCGATACTTCACATGACGAACTAGGACCATGTATCAATAGCAAATCCATCATGATCTGCATGGCATTACGGGTAGCGCCATAAAGAAGTCAAGGGACAAAGCTTCCTTCTTGAAAGAGATGAAGGAGCTCTAGGCGTTTTATCTATGTTTTTTTTTTATCTTTTGGATTTCTCTTTTTTGTTGTAATTTTTATGAAGATCCCGCCCCCTGTATATTGTAAAGAAAAAGTTATTATATCAATGAAGTGAAAATCTAAAAGTTTTTTGTTTTGCGTTTTTTGTTTTTGTGATGCGTGATTTTAGGAACATCATGCGTGATTATATTCTCGTGTTGCCTTTTTTTGTTACAGTAACTATGCCCTGATCAGTCTCTAGAGTTGTAAAGACGAAGCCCTTATAGAGAATAATCTGTTTTAGATAGTTGCGTGATTTTTTGTTATGTGTGCGTGATTTAGGAACTGGGGTTTTAGGTATCCTTGATATTTGTAAAGAAGAATCCCTTAGAGAAATATTTTTTTAGATAGTTGCGTGTTTTATGTTATGTGTGCGTGATTTTTGGAACTGTTTTTAGTTTTGCTTTTGATGTTTTAGTTAGTTGTGTGATTTTTTTGTTGTGTGTGCGTGATTTTTGGAACTGTTTATAGTTTTTTCTTTGATGTTTTAGATAGGTTCTCGTAACACGTAATGTCACATAAAATCACAATGTAAGATTCACATAAAGTCATAAAACACATTATTCATATGCAATCATAGAACGTATAGTTCACATGCAGTCACGACACATAAAATCTTGCACATTGATCATGTTTGTTTATTTAATAGGTTAATTAAATAATACAACGACGCTTAAACTTGTGTGTGAATAACGACCCTAAGTATGTGTATAATGCAATGCATGCATGAATGTTTGTAATAATGTTCGTAATAACATATGTTTGTGTTAACTAGGAATCACCTAAAAAGTCGGGTTGTCACATCATCCCCTTGTTAGAAGAATTTTTGTCCTGAAAATTACGTAATGTCGCTAGTTTGCTGAAAGGGAATCTTTTTTTCAAGTTGTCACATCATCCCCTTATTGAAAGAAATTTGGTCTCGACATTTAACTGGTACCTCTACTGGTCGACATTTGTCTGTTTGAATACTAAAGATACTTTCGCATCGTTTGATCATCGCCTTTCCACATAAACCCCGATCCACGCCTCAAGTTTCCAACGAACCTTGAAGATCGGGATCTCACTATGCTTGAGTTGTTTCCCATCTCGGTCTATGATTTCTACCAGTTAGTTAGTGGATGCAAGTTTTTGTATATTTCGAACTCCTTGGTGAAACGATGAATGTTTTATTCTATAACCACTTTTCAAGTTAGATGCATGGAACACGTCGTTTGTGCCATTATTTCGTCATGATAAACTCGACTAATGCGCTACGAGATCCATTTCTATTGACGATTCGAATGGTCCTACGCACCGTGGGTTTGGTTTGCCCCATTTTCCCAAAACAGATTACCCTTACCAGGGTGAGATTTTTAGTATAATGTTTGACATCATAGATATTCTGATGATCGTGAGATGTTGTCGTACAGCCTCGGGTTTGCATGATCCTTTCTGGTGTCTCCTGCACAATTCAGCTTGTGAGTTGACTGTCACCAACATCTGCCTAGCAGATAGGTGACCTACATTTCCGTCCATGAAGGTGCATTAAACGTTGTTGTCTCACTGCCAATGTGATTAATCTTTGTTATACAACACTCCATCGAGTGTCATAAATGTTTTTTCTAGCTTTTGCCAAAATTCATCATGCATGCCCTAGGCATGTGCTTTTTAATGGTTTGGGTAGTTTGTTCGTTCCATCCATAGATTTGATTAAGATATGCGGTGCTCGTGTCTATGCGTGCTCTCAACGCCTTCTATAATGATTTGTAGAATGAGGTGTAAATCAGGTGTCTTAACTCGATATGGTTTAAATGGCACCCTGTGCCGTGAGGCGATCTCCCTCCTAAAGATTCGAGATATAACTTCTCCATACTATCCTTATCTTGATTGTTGGAAAATGTGCAGGTTTGATCAATCGCCCAGATCATATTATATATACTTTATTTTCGAGGTAGTTTGGTGCTAAAGTCCATGGAAGTTTATCGCCACTTTGCGTAGGAATATTTCTGGTTGTAGTAATAGTTCAGATGGTCTCTGATATACGCCCCTAACCATAGAACAAGTTAGGCACTTGTCCAATTAGGTTTTTGGCTTTCGTGCTTGGCCACGAGTAGAGTGTATTCAAATGTTTGTATCACATATCCGAACCAAAATGACCGGATTATCGAGAACTCCCAGCTTTATCCATTACAAACTATCTTGAATTCTCGTACCAGGGACCCATACATTAACTAATGTCATCAAATTTGGCCTTAAGATTTTGACGTTTCCTTGTAGGGATCCCATCCCTACATTAGCTTCTCATAGTGCCTCGAGTTGAGCTTCCTGGGTTTGTTCTCGTAGCCCAGTGTGTATAATAAGTTGAAATGCTCGATATCGGTTGTGTTTAGGCGTTTGTTTTCTGCTCAGAGAATCAGCTACAGTGCTAGTCTTGCTTGAATGATGTCTAGGGCTAGTTCTTGGCCTGACTCCTAGTCCCACTTCCAAAGCACCATTAGTGTTTATATATATAGGGTGTACCGTGGCTAACCCACCACACCTTTGGTACTCCAGAAACGTACTAGTCACCTACCAGAATCACCCTCCCTCTTGTTGGTAAGTAGACAAGCTTTAGACATATGACAAGGCTCATGGTAGTAGTTACACAATACGTTTATATCCCATACAATTGTATCTGAGCATCCACGCTCACATTATGGTCGCTGAAATTTTGTAATCTTTGAGGGCGCTGTTTTTGGTACCATACAGATAATGTCACCAGACCTTCAATATGAACAACATTTCACCTAATCCCAAGTCATGGGTGGTGTTGTCCTGCTCGTGCATCTTCAATATCTTGAGGCTTAGATGATGACCTTCTCGCGTTGCTTCAACACATACCCGTGACCTTGCTTGGAGGTATCGCAATATGCTATGAAGTTTTCGGTTCCTCTAGATAAGATAAAATTAATGCACCGTTAAGCTTCTGCTTTGGTATTTGAAAGCTCAGTATAAATCATCGATAGTATGCTGCCAAACTATGGAACTGGCGTCACCTCTATTAGTGTTGTTGAGTTGGCTAATCCTCGATGGCCTCCACCGTAGATGGATCATCATGTATCCCTTTCCAAGAGCGATAAGTTCAAATGTAGACTTTCTTCATGTTCATCATGGATTTGGAGTGACCACGATATCATTATTTAACCCGATGTCAATTGATTGAACACCGCGAGTGTGTTGGTCAACCCACTGTTATGCCCATAATCCGTAGTGATTGTACCTGTTGCTAAACACAGTTTCTAAGACATCTTCATCCCGTATTCTTAGCTGAAGGTATCCAGATCTGCATTAGATCTTAGAATAATAGTTTGATCCTTGAAGCTGGTCAAATAAATCATAAACTCGAGGTAGTGATAATGGTGTTGGACAGTAATCTTGTTTCTCTCGCGAAGAGCGATGCACGTGTACAATTTCCCATCCTGTGTCTTGATAAAACAACTGGGGCTCCCCCCGACAATAAGCTTGACTTGATAAATCCTTTATTTGGTATCTCATGAAGCCTGGTGTGCAACTACTGCAGCTTGTCTGATGTGATTCGACATGGTTCTAGGGCAATAGACGTTGCCGTACAGCCTCGGGTTTGCATGATCCTTTCTGGTGTCTCCTGCACAATTCAGCTTGTGAGTTGACTGTCACCAACATCTGCCTAGCAGATAGGTGACCTACATTTCCGTTCATGAAGGTGCATTAAACGTTGTTGTCTCACTGCCAATGTGATAAATCTTTGTTATACAACACTCCATCGAGTGTCATAAATGTTTTTTCTAGCTTTTGCCAAAATTCATCATGCATGCCCTAGGCATGTGCTTTTTAATGGTTTGGGTAGTTTGTTCGTTCCATCCATCGATTTGATTAAGATATGCGGTGCTCGTGTCTATGCGTGCTCTCAACGCCTTCTATAATGATTTCTAGAATGAGGTGTAAATCAGGTGTCTTAACTCGATATGGTTTAAATGGCACCCTGTGCCGTGAGGCGATCTCCCTCCTAAAGATTCGAGATATAACTTCTCCATACTATCCTTATCTTGATTGTTAGAAAATGTGCAGGTTTGATCAATCGCCCAGATCATATTATATTTACTTTATTTTCGAGGTAGTTTGGTGCTAAAGTCCATGGAAGTTTATCGCCACTTTGCGTAGGAATGTTTCTGGTTGTAGTAATAGTTCAGATGGTCTCTGATATACGCCCCTAACCATAGAACAAGTTAGGCACTTGTCCAATTAGGTCTTTGGCTTTCGTGCTTGGCCACGAGTAGAGTGTATTCAAATGTTTGTATCACATATCCGAACCAAAATGACCGGATTATCGAGAACTCCCAGCTTTATCCATTACAAACTATCTTGAATTCTCGTACCAGGGACCCATACATTAACTAATGTCATCAAATTTGGCCTTAAGATTTTGACGTTTCCTTGTAGGGATCCCATCCCTACATTAGCTTCTCATAGTGCCTCGAGTTGAGCTTCCTGGGTTTGTTCTCGTAGCCCAGTGTGTATAATAAGTTGAAATGCTCGATATCGGTTGTGTTTAGGGGTTTGTTTTCTGCTCAGAGAATCAGCTACAGTGCTAGTCTTGCTTGAATGATGTCTAGGGCTAGTTCTTGGCCTGACTCCTAGTCCCACTTCCAAAGCACCATTAGTGTTTATATATATAGTGTGTACCGTGGCTAACCCACCATACCTTTGGTACTCCAGAAACGTACTAGTCACCTACCAGAATCACCCTCCCTGTTGTTGGTAAGTAGACAAGCTTTAGACATATGACAAGGCTCATGATAGTAGTTACACAATACGTTTATATCCCATACAATTGTATCTGAGCATCCACGCTCACATTATGGTCGCTGAAATTTTGTAATCTTTGAGGGCGCTGTTTTTGGTACCATACAGATAATGTCACCAGACCTTCAATATGAACAACATTTCACCTAATCCCAAGTCATGGGTGGTGGTGTCCTGCTCGTGCATCTTCAATATCTTGAGGCTTAGATGATGACCTTCTCGCGTTGCTTCAACACATAACCGTGACCTTGCTTGGAGGTATCGCAATATGCTATGAAGTTTTCGGTTCCTCTAGATAAGATAAATTAATGCACCGTTAAGCTTCTGCTTTGGTATTTGAAAGCTCAGTATAAATCATCGATATTATGCTGCCAAACTATGGAACTGGCGTCACCTCTGTTAGTGTTGTTGAGTTGGCTAATCCTCGATGGCCTCCACCGTAGATGGATCATCATGTATCCCTTTCCAAGAGCGATAAGTTCAAATGTAGACTTTCTTCATGTTCATCATGGATTTGGAGTGACCACGATATCATTAGTTAACCCGATGTCAATTGATTGAACACCGCGAGTGTGTTGGTCAACCCACTGTTATGCCCATAATCCGCAGTGGTTGTACCTGTTGCTAAACACAGTTTCTGAGACATCTTCATCCCGTATTCTTAGCTGAAGGTATCCAGATCTGCATTAGATCTTAGAATAATAGTTTGATCCTTGAAGCTGGTCAAATAAATCATAAACTCGAGGTAGTGATAATGGTGTTGGACAGTAATCTTGTTTCTCTCGCGAAGAGCGATGCACGTGCACAATTTCCCATCCTGTGTCTTGATAAAGCAAATGGGGCTCCCCCCGACGATAAGCTTGACTTGATAAATCCTTTATTTGGTATCTCATGAAGCCTGGTGTGCAACTACTGCAGCTTGTCTGATGTGATACGACATGGTTCTAGGGCAATAGACGCTGCCCTATGTGTGAGGTAAATTCGATATTCGACCTAACAATGGGGTGGAAGACCGGGTAGGTCTTCGGTGATTACTTCTTGAATGTTACGAATGACAGGAATATCTTCGGTCTTCCTTTCTTCTTTGGGTTTCTCACATGATCTAGAATAGCGACTTGATCCATGCACAGACACCATGTGTCTATAGATACAATGTGTGGCCTAGGACAGACCCATTATTCTATCTTTGAACTGGTAGAACTTTCCTACTATGGAGAGGGATTGCAGACACTTTTTCTCTTGATAAAGAGTCTCATCTTGATGCTTGGATAACCAATCCATTCCGATAATTTTGTACTATCAAGTCAGAGTGATTGGCATATGGTATATACTCAATGTAAGGCATGTTGGTTCCAGTTACATCTCCTAACAACGTTTCTTGTTTCCACTCAATTCTTCCATTTGTTAATTCCAGTGCAGGCCTAGCCCCTGTTGAGGTTTGGATGTCTCTCATCACCTGCAAAATGCTAGCGACGCTTAAATCATTCCCGGTGTTGCCTGAACCACACACGAATGCACAATCGTTTGTTCTATGTGTTTCTCTTAAAGTGTTTCCTGTTTATTCTATTCAAGACATTCAGTGACGAACCTAGTAGCCTTGGGGTGACGATTATGACCTTTAACCCTGCAATCTTTGCCACATATCCTTAGTTCAGGCAAACAATGATTGCTAGACACGTTGGTATGTTGGTAGTTACACTTGTTACACTTTAGGGTACTTTCCAGAGCACCCGCCTCGACCCTAACTGTTTGGTCTTGATTACTTTGCTTGTTGAAGTAGTTACTCGTCGAGTTACCAAGTTTACGATTCTGAAACTGGTTGGCAGGCGAAACACGGTCCTAAAATTATTGTTACTAGTGTTGTCCCACTTTCTCTTGTATCCTGAAATACCCATAGCAGACTTCCTTAAGAAGGGGTACCTTAAGTTATAGCCTTGTTGGTAAGCTTATGGCTAACCGACCTGCTTGTTGAATAGTTGTGGGATTTGATGGAGTTACCTTGCCCTGAGTCCGATTGCCAACCTAGCCACGTGAAGTTCTATTTGCTTGTAAACCGGTTTCATTGTGCGAGGACGCAAGAGAGTCCATTCATTGGGTAGAGTTATATAAATTCCATTTTTAGAATATCATCCTGAGATTCCGTATCTTGCTCTCTAGTTTTTGAAAATATTTCTGAAGCTGTACTCCTCTCTCTGTGAATTAGTGAATTTCCATCCAAGGTAGTGTGTTTGTTGAGTTCAAACCCAACATTGATACCTGGGTATTCCAACAGGGTGGGCCCCTCGAATTTTCTTGCCTTTTGTTTGACTCTGTTGACCAAAGGAAATCACACGTCCCGAATGTCAATTTTTGTCTTTTCAGTATAGCTAAGAGAGCTAGCTATCCTTTTGGTTCCGTTGAATCCGTGAGGCTTATAATCCTTAAACTTCCTAAAAGTGCATGTTCATTGACCTTCTTGCCCCTACTCTTGGGCATGAACTGCTAATGCTGTCATTAGGTATTGATTGTTCGATGTTGTCCGTAGGATTGTAGTCATGTTAGTGTCACCACGACCTCTTCCTCAGCTCCTATTCACCCTCCTCGGCATGAAGTGCTTCGGTTATCGTACACACGACAACCACGGCCCGTGCCTCTGCTATCTTACCCGTGCCCCTGTTGTTATGTTTTTGGCTTTCCTCTACGACCACCTAGGCATTAGTGTACTTTCTTATGTTGTGTGTGAACAATCACTCTTCAGCTCGATGTAAGAATTATTGTGGTTTATGTCAACCATGTTGATGTTGTGTATAAACCTACTCATAAGGTTGCGAAGATTCCTTTAAATCTCCCCTAAGCTTGTGGTCCTCCCGGTTATGTTGCGCACGTCCCGCACCTCGTGGTCCACCCAACCCTGCTGCGAGAACCTATTATGTGAGTCTGCTCCTCATGAGCGTCAGTGTGGACTTCCAGGTTCATTCAGCATTTCTTCAATTCAGACATTTGATGGACAAGCAGGTGTTTTACCCGCTCGGGATGATGTAAGGGATGTCGACATGTTCTTAATGTAATATGTATACATATATGTATATGTAATGAAATGCTAGATTAACAAAAATATGTGCGTGTGTATGTGTTTAACTAATGCGACTCTAAGTCTATAGTTGGCATACATGCAAGACCTAGTTCTCTATGACCAACGGCTCTGGTACCAATCTGTCACACCCTCAAAGAACCACATGCGGAGTATGACCGCGAGGCGTGGGACAAACCAGGATCTGATTCATTAGCCATACTAAACCATGTAAGGAAATAATTTTTAACATATGCGGAAGCGTAAATAAAGATAAGCAAGATTGTTGCGCAAATCCCGCGCTTGAAATAAAGTAAACCATCAGTTTTCCAAAATGTTTATTGTTTCAAAAGGGTTCGAATATGACAAGACTAATGCATCCTACCGTATGTGGACTTCAACGATCTGCGAGAAACATGTTATGTGGGTTTGCGCAAAGGCTGGTGAGTTCATAATCAACATAATGTAAAACCAATGTAAGAACTATTGTTTGTACCAAGTAACCATAATTGTACGTGTAGCTAGCTAGGTCATATTTGCTATCACTATGTGGTTCGCAACCAAAGCGTGACTGTTTGTGTTTGTATTGCCTTTCCATCAATGTCTAACACGGACGATGATGATCATGTCTAGGCCATGTTACACCCGTTCGACATCCCGTCGAGTTAGAGCGACTAACGCGGGTGGGGTTTGTCAAACAGTAGTATTACTCAATATAACATCGCTTTCTCATAAATTAACGGTCCAAAAATGTAAGGACTTCAAATATGTATTATGTTTGCACATATGTGATCAGCTATACAATTATGCTACTAAAACTGTTTAAAGCATGTGTTTCTCTCTCAAGGTGGTACTTAGAGAGAATGTTAGAGAACTCACCTTAGAGTGCACAACAAGTTAAACATCGTAATCCAGTGAATCCTTAACAATCACCTAATGAGCACATAACCATAAGTGTGTGTTTGACGTATTCACGACACGTTCTAAATAATATCGTTTACTTTGGTGCGTGCATCAAATCACATGACAGTCAAATGTCATAATTGACACAAACGACGTTCAATTTCCTTGATGATTGAATAATCATAAAAGTCATTTATCCCAAAATTAAAAATATTTTTTATAATTAAAGGATCGTTAGTTATATCGTACGTTACTACTTTTTCCAAAAATACATATGGTTTAATATGTCTAAAACATATTTCACAAATATATATTTATAAGTGTTTACTACAAACCAATAAATAACATCATAAATCGTCCAATTTCCAAAACGAGTACAAGTTTGACAAAACGATATATTGCTGATAATTTAGAAAAGTCGTAAACATATATAATGATCGATGAACGGATCTTTAAAGAGTTTCAAGGTTAACAATCTAGAACAATGGGTTTGATCGATGTGCATGATACTCAAAGCAAATGATAGTATTTAACGTGTTCCTCAACAGTTTAGGGTTTTGACCAAATAAGTAAGAATTAGGAATGAAATAGGCTACCATAATAGTATTAGAAAGAAAAGAAAAGAGAAATACCCTGGTCGTAGGGATCGAACACGCGACCTGGGAGATACAAACAAAGGGTTTGAACCACTGGGACAAATACAATTCGTTGATGAATTTTGTTCGTGACGATGATAACACAACAGTGAGCGATCATGGGAGCCAGGTTAAATAAAAAGAAATAGTCCAATTTCCAAAACGAGTACAAGTTTGACAAAACGATATATTGCTGATAATTTAGAAAAGTCGTAAACATATATAATGATCGATGAACGGATCTTTAAAGAGTTTCAAGGTTAACAAGTGGGAGTCGATTTTTAGAATAAAAATAAAGAAAGAAATGGGAAAAGTGGTAGGAAAGGAAAGAGTGGAAAATATATCTGATTTGTGATGTGTCGGTAGGCCCAGCTGACTTAGTAAAGCTTAATTATCCCATTGTGCTTGTTCTTGTATAAATATGTAACTAAACTAATCTGCTAGTGGGTTCCCATTTTAGGGGTGATAGGGAGATTGAAACTGACAATTAGGAGGAAAGAGACTTTTTTGAATTAGAGACTCATATATCCTCAGAATACCTGGCACGTTATGATCTTTTTGCGAAAGCAAATCCGAGAAATAACGGCGCCCCATCATTCCATCTTTTGAGCATAATAGGTAATAATTTGGTTAATATTTTTAGAGTGAAGGGACAAAATACTCATGTACAAACTAAGGATAGTATCCCGTGGTAAGTGCCTCTGATGATGTTCCGGATCTCGCGGGCAAAATACTCACGTATGATCTCGGGGGTAAGACCTTGTGAGAGAGTGCCTCTGATGATGTCCGTTGGTAATAATAGTTAAAATTGAAAAATTTTCAAAAAAAAAAGAAAAGAGAGAGAGAAAAGAAAAGAAAAAATGAGAAAACAATGATAGACAAATAAATGCTCGCAATTTCACTCATTCATTAGATCCACCATTCTTGGGATATATGAGTATCTGGTTTAACTAAGGTGGGAAAATTTATAAATATAA
This sequence comes from Deinandra increscens subsp. villosa, assembly GCA_039602395.1. Lineage (NCBI taxonomy): Eukaryota > Viridiplantae > Streptophyta > Magnoliopsida > Asterales > Asteraceae > Deinandra > Deinandra increscens. Next base: position 3,603 of record JBCNJP010007249.1, on the reverse strand, counting down.
TCTTGAATACCCTTTACTTTGACCGAATATGAGTCGGGAGTAGATTAAACTTGAACTTTCTGAATGTGGGACACATAGGCAGGTTAGTACAACTGATTGGTAATTCACAAGCACCTTGGGGGCTCAAAGGTCGGTGGTTGGGTTTAGTCGGACCAAAATACTAACAATTACAGTTAGCATATGTGATTACATAATAGGTTTGTGGAATTGATAGGTGGTTAAGTTAAAGGTTGAATTGTGATTTTGTAATTGATTTCCCGATTATGATTCCGTGGCAGTTTTTCCGGGACGGAAAAAGACAAGTGTGGGGATGTGATGTGTGTGTGATTATTAGTGTGTTATCAGTTGTAATTCCCTGTTTTTATGGTTTATATTCAGTTGGGAACGCATCACTTTGTGTAGTTTCGTTTGTTTCAGGTTTGTAAGATAACGTGATGAAATCGGTTGAATTCAAGTATTGAAGTTTAGAAGGATTCTGGTTTTGAAGTCCGGTCGTGCCGCGAGGGTTGAGGCTTGCTCCTCGCGACACAATGCGTGTTGAGAAGAGGAGCCCCGACTATTTTGGCGAGATCGTGTCGCGAGCCTTTGGAGGAGAGATCGTCGCGCCACGATCTGGGGTGATTTCGGCCAAAAATTAGGGTTTGGCTATTTAAGCCAATGTGAGGCCAATCATTCGAATCATCTGCTCTCTTGGACGACTTTGGACGACTGTTCACGAATTCCAAGCGATTTCCAGACATTTGGAGGAGAGTTTCAAGCAATCAGCAAGCATTCCAATGGCGTTTCCTTTGATTTGCATGTTTTCGATCGTTGCCATGTCAGGCTAATTTCTTTGTAATCACTTTGAGTGAAGGTTAGTGATTTACTGAGTTCAAACTAGGGTTTTGGATATTGGATGAATTTGTGACCAGTGACAATCATAAATTCAGTATTTGCTTATTTGATGTGTTTGACCGATTACTGTGTTTGTACCCGCCGCTCCCGGACTACCTTAGTTGCATAGCTCTAGGACTATACTAAGTACATGCATAATAGTTGGTTGGATAGGATTGAATGAGTTTATCAACCATGTCTATGTGGTTTCTTTGCTCAATTCCCAATGTGCGAAATCAGTAAATTCACGAAACCGGATCTTAAAGTGGTTACCCTTCATTTACATAAGTTTAATCAATCGTTTGTTAGCATAATTTAGTTTTAGTAATTTAGTGATAAATCAACCAATCCACTTTTACAGCTAAGAGGCAAATTTCCAATTTTCTTGCAATTTAGGTTAAAGTAATTTAGGTTAATTTAGTTATAATTTAGTCAATTAACAAGTGACCACTAATTCCCTTGGTTCGATACCCTAACTTCCACTACTGCAAATCTTTATTAAGTTGGGGATTTGTAACGGTCTCGACAAACCGTTATCAAATTGGCGCCGTTGCCGGGGAATCGTGCGCTTGTTTGTTAGTTGATTTAATTGTTTTTAAATTTTTTCTAAAAAATTCCAAAAATCCAAAAAATAGTGTTTTGTTCTTCGTTCCCTGCATTTTATTCTGTTTTTATAAAAAAAAAAATTTAATTGAAAATTCGGAATTTGTACCTGCATCGTGTCGCGAGCCCCCACCCACAAGCCTCGCGACACGATAGGAGCCATTTAGACAGAAAGTTTTTCCAATTTTTGGCCCCCCAACTTTGTGTTTCGTTGCTTCTAACGTGTTCCTTGCAACCTCTAGAGCAGTGCTACGTAACCCGTTTGCTTTGTTTTGGCTGTTTTGCAGGTTTGTGCAAGTTTTATGCATACTAGGCATTCACAAAAGCAATCACCGTTAATCTACAATCCAGAAATTGAACGTACAGCTCGGCAGAACCGAGCAGAGCAAAGAAGCAGGAGAAACATGGAGAACCAGCCACAAAACCAACAACAACCAGTCATCCCACCCCAAATTGACCCCAATCTCCAAAACCAACCACAAGACCCGCAAGTTCAGCCACAAAACCCACAAAATGATCCAGCCTTTCAGAGACAACCATATCCAAACCTTGATGACCCGCTCAATGGGCGACCAAACTCACACCACTCAGCTCGGTCGTCACATCATGACGCAGAAGACCTCCGTTACAGAGGTCAACACCCGATTCCACCCCCACAGCAACCACCACAGCAACCACCCCAATTTCGCCGAGCACCACAACAACCACCCCCTCAACAATTCTACCCTGCCAACCAGGCCAACATTTGGCAAAACCCGATGTTCGATCAGCAAAGATACGGGTATGGAGCCGCAGACAATGGAGGACAGCAAGATTGGCAGCAACAGGACGAACAATGGGACCAAGAGTGGTACGAGCCTGATGAAGACAATGGGTACCCATTTAGAGGTCAACCGGAGGTTCTAGCTAACCCACGACGACAACAACCTCCGGTTCACCCTCAACCAGTGCGTCAGAATCAACCTCCAAGGGGTGTACCTCATGTCCCTAATAATCAAGGGAGGAATCAAGTTCACATGGAAGGAGGCGTACCGAGGATAGTGACACCAGCCCGAGCACAAGGAGTTGAGAGCCATTTCAAGCCGATCATTATGCCAAGTTCGTCAGCAGTTGTAACTCCGGTCTCTCAGAACAACAGGGCATTTGAAGTGAAACCTCAATACTTGGGGTTTTTGCCAGAGTTTTATGGGAAGAGGACGGAGGAGCCTTACCTTCACATAAAATCGTTTGAATCTACTTGCAGCACAATCGGGGCAACAGGTTTCACAACTGACGATGTTAAACTGATGATGTTCTCTTTTACACTCAAGGATCGAGCCCGCCGGTGGTTTGATAGTCTACCCGCCGCAAGCATCCATACATGGGCGGAGTTGCAAGAAGCGTTCTTGGATGAGTATTATCCAATGAGCAAGACCAGTGAGGGCCGAGCAGCCATCCGAGGCTTTCAACAATCATCAGGGGAGCCTTTTCATGAAGCTTTTACTAGATTTAAAGAACTTTTACGAAAATGTCCTCATCATGGTTTTGAAATGTGGGATCTAATTCATTGTTTTTATGATGGTTTGTTGCAGGATGATGCTCGGGATTTGCTTTCGATAAGCAATGGAACGTTTCTCACAAATCCTGAAGCGGATGATTGGGCTCACCTGGAGCGTTTGTCTACAACATCAAGGAGACATGCCCAATCCGCTAGAAGACCAAAAGCAGCACTAAAAGCAGTGGATTACGGTGTGGAAGAGAAGTATGAGAGCTTGGAGAAGAAGTGTGCATTGTTGGAGAAACAATTAACACAACTCAAGGTCGGTGGTGGCAGTGAAGAAGCGAAAGCAACATCATCATTTGTAGTTTGCGCAACATGCGGCGAGTTGGGACACTATGCGAATCAGTGTCCTACTTGTTGGGTTATATAAACGATTTATCAATTAAACACGAGTACGCAACGGATTAATCCTATGAATTATACTAACTAACCGGATAGAATCATGTACCTTGTTAGCTCGGCAAGACTTGATCTTCTTGGAGGATTTGATGTAAATCCCTCTACGATCGCACACACGACACACCAATGCTATGTGCTAGCAAGACTCACGAGCTTCTTCTTCTTCTTGGTCACACCACAAAATTCGA
>JBCNJP010007246.1:0-22442 GCA_039602395.1 Deinandra increscens subsp. villosa | reverse complement strand
GAAAAAAAAATGTTTAAGTGCAACTAATGCAAAATAGTTACAGTCTAAGACGAATCTTAGTTCGCTGCAACCAATGGCTCTGATACCAATCTGTCACACCCCCAAAAATCCCACGCGCGACGACGCGCCGCAGGGAGCGTGACAAACCAGGATCACCATCCATTAGTTACACCAAACGACCAATAATAAATAAAAAGGTTGTATGTTTCATTAAAATATAAATACAGAGTTTTACAAATGCGGAAGCGTAAATACAATGAAAGCATTAATGTAAAAACATCATCACCCAAGGTGACGTGGCTTGTTCAAGATAATAAAAGGGTTTTCTAATACTCATGCATCCGTACTCGTGATACCCGAACATCCGCAACCTGAGAAATAACATGCTAAAAAGTGTCAACACAAAGGTTGGTGAGTTCACAGATTTATCGGTTCAAAACAGTTCCAGTTTAATGTAAATCGAGTGTTCAGCAACAGTCCTAGTTCAGTGTAAAACAATTGTTCGTCGACAGTTCAAGTTTAAGTTCAAGGTTGACTGTTCAACAACAGTTCAAGTTCATGTTCAAGTTCAGTTTAAAAATCCAGATAATATATCAATAGCTAGCTAGGCTATTTTCAAGAAATCAGTGCACGTTTGACTAGATAAACTAGCTATCCAGTTACTGAAGCTCGACAGTTCAATTGTGCCTCGTTAAGACTAAGAAGTATATAACACCCGTTCGATATCCAATCGAGTCAGCGCGACTGACACGGGTGGGGCTGTCAAACCCAGTAGATCTACCAAATAAGTTCCCGCTGATGTCACATTGACAGTAATTCTAAAAGTGAGGACTTTATCATAAGTGTGCCACTATCATTCAGGTGATATAATTATCTAACAGTTCAAGAGTTTGCATGTTAATCTCCCCCAACAGGATTAAAACAGTAAAATGGGGCCGTGAAACTCACCTTTGGGTGCATTGCAACAACAAATCGAGCAGCAAGCCATGTGCAAACTACCAATCACCTAACGAGCGTACATACGTAAGTGCGTGTCTAGACATGTGATATTTCATAGTTGGTAGTTAAATAACCAATACGTTCATACGTGACATTGTGACACAACTTTTTATCCGAACGGAGTCAATGACCATGTTTTCTCAAAAATATATAAGTTCTCCAAAACGGAACAAATAAAAAAAGAAATAAATAAATATTATGTCATTGTTAAAACCGAGTAGTTAAATATATGTATACATATATATATGTATACATATATATATATATATATATATAGTGATGAAAAATTCATGTTATATAGAATAACGGGTTGACACTCGAGATAACTATTTCCTACGAGACTTTTATGGGTCCATATTAACATGGGGAAATGATCGGTGGTGGGTTTTGGGTCTTGCGAGTTCAATATTATAAAAAGAAGTAATAATAAAAAGAAAGGATTTCGGGGGTCACAGGGTTGGAACTCACGACCTCCCGGTTACATCACAACAACCTAGCCATTGGGCTAGACCTCTGGATGGTTGACAATCTCGATCAGAGATTCATTTAACTTAATAACTGGTGAGAACAGGTTTCTAAGAAAATAACCAAAAAGATTTACAGTAGCCGGGGTTTGAACTTGCGACCACCCGTTTACCAGCCCAACGCTTAACCCATTGCGACAACTTAGATTTGTTGTTATGAACCAGATCGATATTTAATTAACCAGTGGAGTCACTGGTCATCTTCTTCAACACAAAAACCCTACTAACCCCGCCATCATTAACTTAATTCACGGATCATACAGGGACGATTAAATGTTTTCATGACACAACATAAGGATGCCAAGCAGTTTTATGCTAACCTCGGATGCGAATGAATATCGAAAACGTGGAAACAACGATGAACATAAACCGCGACTCGAACTCTTATGCGATTTGGAACATGGTGTCGGAGATGGGCGGTGGTGACCTCAGAGGCTCGAACAGTGCCTGAGAACGGCTATGCCGCGGTCACCGGTAACCTGAGAGTGGTGGTAGTGGTGGTTGAACCCGGTCGGAACGTGGCCGGAATTCTTGGTCACGGTTGTTGTGTGCGCCGGTTCTTGAGAGAAAACAAGATAGGGAGAACGATATGAGTAACCAAATGATTAGGAGAAGGGGCTGTTAACACCTGAATGATAACCGAAACACCATGAATCGACGCTTTAAAGAGGAGGACGGTTAGCGGCGAACAAGAACGTCGCCACCGTCAGTTACGGTTTTTCCTCTTTAAAAAACCAAATCGAGTTTAACGGTTTAACAAGAATGACCCCTCACTTTATTACACTCTGCGAAGCCAAGTTTCGCTAATTACAAGCCAGGCCCCTCCAGGTTTATTCAAGTAGAACTGAAGTTTCAGAAATTTCAGAATAGGTCCCTTGAAGTTTTAAATAAAAGAAAAATGTTAACAAACACTTTAACGGTGTTAACGAAGATAACTTGGATGATGACTAAACGAATATATATCAAAACATGTTTACGTGTGACATATAATAAAAATATATAAACCTTCTTTGTCACATAAAATCATAAATGATAATCCTTAATTACTTATTATAAATTCACATAAAATCTGGACAATAACCCACATATAATCATAAAACGATACTTATAATACGTGACATGTTGTCACATATATCATAGAATAAATCGTGAGAATATATATACATATACCACATAGAATCATAACTTAACTCATCACATGAAATGACAAAACGTTTGCATGAAATCATAACATATGATTTACACAAAATCATAAAATATCAAATGTCTAGTCTTTAAGTGCATGCTCGTATAGTGATGGTTACACAAACTCTACTTGCTATGGTTAACATAATTCAATCACATAGATGTTCACACAACATTTATATCAGTTAAAATAAATGTTCTCATGAAATTTATGTCTGTTTAAGTTTATATAAATCAAGAAAAGTCCAGAAAAAGTGGATTGTCACACATCCCTACGGGAGAACCGAAAGGCCTTCATAATGCATATGTTCACCACACCTTCATGCTCTTCTAAATAAACAATCATGAGCTAATCAAGTTGTGTGGTTTGGAGACTTTAAAAACAAAATGAATGCAACACCCCAAGGTTATGAAATAGGGTATGTCCGGGTTGTCCAAAACCTGATAAAAGCTCGCTGGGGTTGACAAATAATGGGACAATTGAGGCACCATGGGAGAATGAGACCTGATAGGCTAGGTATTCAAACTGAAAAAAATTTGATCTAGGGTCCTTTGTGAAGCAGCTCACTATCATGTGCTTGTATATAAGAGTTCTGAAGAACCATCTATCCTTGTTAGGGCCAACATCAAGCATGTAGAATCCGAGGGTGTCCAAGTGAAATTCAAGATATACTAATCTGAATTGAAGGGAATCCGGGTCTAATACAGTAAACTTATGCTCTCTACATGACCTAAAGGATCTAGGCGTAACAATAAAAGGCCGTTGCATTCTTCTCCATACATTGATAAAAGGGTTGACTACTACTAAAGTCTCTTTGGACGAGTACAAGACAAATAAAAAAAGACCATTTGTAGCTCCCATAAAACAAGGTAACTCACGTTTGATTATTGATGTAGGAGGGAGTTGGCTAAGGCTGAATTAGAACCTTCGGACCCCTTCGGGGGTCATAGCCTCGAAGTTCTCCAACAGCTGCATCATGCCCTTTGGTATGTATAAACAAAAATGTTTGCTACATTAGTTAAAGCATTAAACTTTGCCATGAACCACCTTCTATAAGTCACCAACATGAACTTTTTGCGCATAATCTTCAGCCTGACCACTTCCATAAAATCAAGTTCGTAGAGGATGTTGCCGACAAAATCCTTAGAAAGCAATTAAAGCATAGCTTTGGGAGGTATCATCGTCATGATGTCCAGATAGTTGTAATCCGGACGACATGAGGATGATACCTTCTGAAGCTAAGCTTCAACAACATTCAAAAGATTTGGTCGTTAACATCCTGTGCAGACTTGATTTTATGAAAGTTGTGAGCCTGAAGATTGTGTCAAAAAGTCCCTATTGGTGAGTAATAGAAGGTGGTTCATGGTAAAGTTTAATGCTTTAACCAATGCAACAACATTTCTGTTTATACATATCAAAAGTCATGATCCAGATGTTGGAGAAATCAAAGGTTATGACCCAGAAGAGGTCCGAAGGTTCAAGTTCAGCCTCCGGCGACTCCCTCCTACAACCCTAATCAAATATGAGCTTCCTGGTTTTCTAGGAGCGACATGATTATTATTTTTTTGGCTTATATCCATCCAAGAGACTATTGGTAGTCAACCCTTTTATCAATGTAAGGAGAAGGATACACTCTACTTTTGTTGTTACACCTAGCTCCTTTAGGTCATGTAGAGAGCTCAAGTTCACTGTATCAAACCCGGATTTGCTTCAATTCCGATTAGTATATAAGGAATTTCACTTCGCTTGACTTCTCAACCTCTGAAATTGTATCACCAACATTAACCTAATTATTGCTCCCATTTTATGTTTTTTAATAATTCATAAAATCGGGTCTAAGTATAACATTTAAATTACCGGATCTCTAGGGTTGCCATTCACAAGTTTTGCACCTTCTTGTTTTATTCGGCCATCCTTGCTTGCAATCATGCATATCTCTAAAGTAATGTTTGTATGTTTCAGTCCCCCATGTTAACAGGTCAAAGGGGTAGATCCAATATATTATTTTATTATAATCTTCTGTGATACAAACCTGACAACTTTTGATCAACAAAAAACATGACCAAATTAATCGTGTACCTTCAATGATAATGGTTCTAATAGTAGTAATAAATAATGAGTTTATAAACTTACATAAAAGAGCAACTACAGTAGTGTTGAGAATATATGGGGAGGACCTTGTTACCATGCCACAACAACATCAATTATGTAATGCTTACAAGATGCAATAATAATTAATAAACACCGAGCCACAACAACTAACCAAGCTGGCACATTTTTATAAATCTGTAAGAAAGAATAAAAATTTGTTTAGAAATTAGACTATTCGGTTCCCCTTGACAAGACGTAATGATCATGTTGTTTATGGTTTTAATCAAAATTTGTTTTGAAATTAGACAATTCAGTTGTCCATCTGTTAACCATGAACTGATGAGCTGAATGTAACTAATGGCCCATCCCAATCAGAGTAATACTAATCTGCAGTGGATGGCTATAGGTAACCACTTTTTCTATAAGCTCAAACTCTTTCCTGGATATTGATTGATTTTAGTGACAATTCAAGATCAAATATCTCTCATATTACCCTAATTTTTATAATTATTATATCCTTTAGTTGTGTAATAAATAGATTTAAAAAAGAAGACTATAATGTAATAGAAGATGAGCCTGTCCTTTGCATCTCTCCTTTTTAAATTAGCAACTTTCATGACTCCATCTTTTCTATTAGACTAGTTATGTATTCATATGTAAATATCCAAAGTATAAGGATATTAGTCGTAGTTTGTTAATTCTTTGTAATTATAAATACCCGTTGTGATTAATAGAAACACAAGGTTTACAATCCTAACATGGTATCATTGAAACCGATCCTCTCTCTCTAAAAATTTTCGACCCTTCTCTACCCTAACCCTAGCTGCCGTCGGCATACTCTCTGCCGTCGACCTCCCTCTCTTCTTCATCGATCTCTCCTGCTTCTTTCCAATGGCCACCATTCACCCCGCTTTGACGGTCACAAATATCAAGAGCTTCGTTCCCCTGGTTCTTGATTATAATGACAGCACGTATCACTCCTGGAGCGTGTTATTCACAATCCACTGCAAGGCTTTTGACTGCTACGAACATCTTACCTCTACCACCCCTCCGCCCGCACCCGCAAAAGCCGCAGACAAAGACGCTGCATCTGCATCCACCGCCCCTGATCCGGCTCTTTGGCCGCGTATTGATGCTACTGTGTTGCAGTGGATCTATGGTACCATTAAGCCGGAACTCCTCCAAACCGTCATTCAGAAGGAGACCACTGCCTGCGCTGCATGGAACGCGCTCAAAGAAATCTTTGGCAACAACGCCAATACTCGAGCTCTTCATCTTGATCACAAGTTCTCCAATCTCAAGTTGAATGACTACCCCAACATCTCTGCCTACTGTCAAGCATTGAAGGAACTTACGGACCAACTTGCCAATGTCGACCAACCGGTTTCTAACAGTCGACTTGTTTTACAGTTAATCTCAGGGTTGAATGAACAGTATGACGGGGTGGCAATGCTTCTTCAGCAATCTAAACCTCTTCCCGATTTTTATGAGGCACGCTCTCGCCTCATCTTGGAAGAAACTCGCAAGGCACATCAGGTAGGAGCCAGCCAACCTACTGCCATGGCTGCCGCGGCGGTTGCTAATCAACCACCCAACACCGCCGCCCAACAGCCTCTTTACGGCGGACAGCAGGCCGAAGGACCTGCCTACAGCCAGCCGCAGCGCGGTTTCCAGCACAATCGTGGTGGCGGTAATCAGCAACGTAGAAACAGCAATCAGAATCGTCGCAACAATCGCCAGGGGTCTCGTAATCAGAATCGCGGGTATTCTGCCCCTCCTCAACCGTGGCAACAGCCACCCCCCGGCTACACTTGGCAGATGGTTCCGGTCCCCGCACCATGCCCCTATCCTACTGCCCCCGCTGCTGCGCCGCGCATGCCTCCAAACAACCCTGCGGCTGGGCTTCTTGGCCCAGCGCCTCAAGCCTATACGACCTATTACACAGGTGCGGATCCGTCTGCTCAGCCCGTGAACCCGCACACTAATCAAGTTTGGCTAATGGACTCCGGGGCATCTCACCACATGGCTTATAACCCAGGTATACTCTCCAATTATGTCAATAATAGCAGGCTGAATTCTATTGACGTTGGCAACGGGACTCAGGTTCCTATTTCTGGTACTGGTTATACCTCTCTCAAAACCCCTTACCCTCATCCTCCACTTCATCTTCATAACACTCTTATCTCTCCTCACTTAACTAAAAATTTACTATCGGTACGTCGTCTAGCTACTGATAATAATATTTCCATTGAATTTGACGCTTTTGGTTTTCTTGTGAAGGACTACCAGACGCGGACTCCAATCCTCCGATGTGACAGCACAGGGGATCTCTATCCATTCCACCCGACTCTTTTCAAATCTGCTACTTCTCCGTCTGCCTTTGCTGCTTTCTCTCAGGATACCTGGCACCAGCGGTTGGGACATCCAGGGTCGTCTTTGCTTCGTTTTTTGCATAAACACAATAATATTTGTATTGACAATTCTAGTATTAATAAAAATCATTTATGTCAATCTTGTGTGTTTGGAAAACAAGTTAAATTACCCTTTTATGATTCTGTCTCTTCTACCTCTGCTCCGTTTGACATCATCCACAGCGACCTGTGGACATCGCCCCTACCGAGTGCGAATGGCCATCGGTACTACATTCTTTTCCTAGATGACTACACCAATCATCTCTGGACTTTCCCTCTTCTAAACAAATCATCTGTCTTCACTATTTTTGAAAAATTTTATAATTTAATCCAAACTCAGTTCAATCGAAAAATTAAGACATTTCAATGTGATAACGGGACTGAGTACAACAATCAACATTTTCACTCCTTTTGTGCTACCCACGGTATGCAGTTCCGTTTCTCTTGTCCGTATACCTCTCCCCAAAACGGAAAATCGGAACGAAAAATTCGCTCTATTAACAACCTCATTCGCACTCTTCTCTCCCACTCTTCCGCCCCTCTCAACCTTTGGCACCACGCTCTTCAGCTCGCCACCTACCTTCTAAACATCTTACCTAGCAAAACAAAATCTCTTCTTACACCTACTTATCTCCTCTATCATAAACACCCGACCTATCATCATCTTCGCATCTTCGGATGTCTTTGCTATCCTCTCCTTCCCTCCACTACTATTCACAAGCTACAAAAACGCTCTCTTCCTTGCGTTTTTCTTGGCTATCCCTCGGATCATCGTGGGTACAAGTGCCTCGACCTTGCCTCACAAAAGATCCTCATCTCCCGTCATGTCATATTCAACGAACATGAATTTCCTTTCGCTCATCCCACAACCGCCGCACCGTCATATGACGTCTTCTCCTCTGACCCTCACCCCACCATTTTCTTCGTGCCCTCGCCTTCGGCTAACCCGGAACCATCGACAGCCTCCCCCTCTTCCACGGCTGCGTCGTCGCCCTCCATCACACCTCCTTCGTCTCCGTCCCACACCCCTCCTCCCTCTGCCGCTACATCAGCCGGCCCACCCACCCTCCTTCAATACAGCCGCCGCGGAAAACAGGCCGCTGCGGCTGCCACGGCTCCGGCTACGGCTGCCGGCCCTCCGCCGCAGCCCACCTCTCCTCCTCCCCCGCAGCCTCCGGCTCGTACCATTACTACCCGGAGCATGTCTGGCATCGTCAAAACCAAACGGCCTATGAACCTTCACGCAACCGTCACTCCCGAACCACTTCCTAAAACACCCGCCGAGGCCTTAGCCAACCCCACCTGGTCCCGTGCCATGCACGAAGAATTTACTGCTCTTATCGATAATAATACGTGGGAGCTTGTGCCTCGACACCCCAATATGAACATTATTCGGTGTATATGGTTATTTAAGCATAAATATAAATCTGACGGTTCTCTTGAGCGCTACAAAGCGCGTTTAGTTTGTGATGGCAGGTCTCAACAGGTGGGGATTGATTGCTATGATACCTTCAGCCCAGTGGTTAAACCTGCAACAATTCGGACGGTTCTCAGCATTGCTCTTCATTATAACTGGGACATCTGTCAGCTTGATGTCAAAAATGCCTTTTTACATGGCAATTTGGCGGAAACCGTGTTTATGCACCAACCTATGGGTTTCCGTCACCAACAGTTCCCTAACCATGTTTGCAGGTTAAAGCGGTCTCTTTATGGTCTCAAACAAGCCCCTCGGGCTTGGTACCAGCGCTTCACTGATTTTGTGGGCACACTTGGGTTTCATCACAGTCTATGCGATCACTCATTATTTATTTACCGACAGGGGCAGGACATCGCCTACATCCTTCTTTATGTAGACGATATTATTTTGACTTCCTCGTCTCCTACGTTGAAGTCTCGCATCATGGCTCAGTTGCACAAGGAATTTTCTATGAAAGATCTCGGGCCTCTTTCCTTCTTCCTGGGCATCTCGGTGACTCGCACCGCCAACAGTCTCTTCTTATCTCAGCAGCAATACGCGTTGGACATTCTATCTCGGGCTAAAATGTCCAGTTGCAATCCGGTCATCACACCTGTCGACACTGCAGGTAAGTTAGGGGCTAATGCCGGATCACCTGTCGCGGACCCCACTCTCTATCGTAGTCTTGCTGGGGCTCTTCAGTATCTCACGTTCACCAGACCTGACATCTCCTATGCCGTCCAGCAGGTCTGCATGCATATGCATGACCCTCGGGAGGGTCACTTTCTTTCCCTCAAGCGGATTCTGCGATACATCCAGGGCACTTCCGCAATGGGTCTTCATCTGCAGCGAGGTGATATCTCTTCTCTCACCTCCTACACCGACGCCGACTGGGCCGGTTGTCCCGATACGAGACGATCCACTTCTGGCTATTGTGTATTTCTGGGTGATAACCTACTTTCTTGGTCTTCCAAGCGCCAGACTACCGTCTCCCGTTCCAGTGCTGAAGCCGAATATCGGGGTGTGGCTCATGTGGTTTCGGAAATTTGTTGGATCCGCAATCTTTTATTGGAACTTGGACATCATCCCCGTCGCACCTCTCTGGTTTATTGTGACAATGTCAGTGCCATTTTCATGTCTGAAAATCCCATTAATCATCAGCGCACAAAACATATTGAGGTGGATTTGCACTTTATTCGTGATCATGTTCAACGGGGGTCTGTTCGCATTTGTCATGTTCCATCTCGTTATCAGATTGCGGACATATTTACGAAGGGACTTCCTCGGGTATTGTTTGACGACTTTCGATCCAGTCTAAGCATCCGGTCTCCTCCTCCTTAGACTTGAGGGGGTGTATTAGACTAGTTATGTATTCATATGTAAATATCCAAAGTATAAGGATATTAGTCGTAGTTTGTTAATTCTTTGTAATTATAAATACCCGTTGTGATTAATAGAAACACAAGGTTTACAATCCTAACATTTTCAGCCAATTAATTTCGTTTCTTTGCATATGTTCCCGACTCCATTCTTAGTTCATGCTTAACCATTGCTTCCCTGAAGCTACGTTTTTGGCTCCTGACATCCACATGATAGAAGATGGGGATAACGTTTTGGTCAAAGAACTTGTGTCGCTCAAGAATTAACACCAATTCATCTAGGCACCGTGTTGAAGAAGCATAACTGTTGGAAAATACGATAACAGAAGCCCTAGATGATTGAATCGCGTTCTCTGGTTTGAAACTCCTCCTCATCCTCTGGATACGTGTTGATATCACCATCCACAAGCGCTTTGTGGAGGTGACTGGGAAAATTCAAATGAGTGTCAACGCCTCTTGTCACACTGCACCCCTGCCAATCCGTGCTAAAAAACGGGTGGTGTACAAAATCGAATGCTAAAAATACTACAATAAATTTACTCAACTTTCATTCCATAAAAAGTGGAATAAGTATGTTGATAAGATTACAAATCGAACTCATAAGTTTGTATTAAAATGGTCTACATAAGTTACTAACCTTCGGTACTCCTAACTATGCGTGTTCAAGTAGCTAACCTTAATAAAAACCTGAAAAAATATGCTTAAAGTCTCAACTAAAAGTTGGTAAGTTCGCAGATTTTTCATTTGATCAATAAATCGTTTTCAATATAAAGAGAATTTCTTGGTATTTGAACAATAAACACGTTTTAGAAACAAACATGCACTACGTCAAAATTCACCTTTGGCCATGGAAAAAAACCGTGACCAAAGGTGTTTGGTAACGTTTTTTTCCCATTCCAATCGACACCAAAGGTCCCGTAACCTTATGTATTCTACGGCCACGTTACAATATCAGTGGCTGAAGCCACCTAGAAGTGTGGCTAAAGGGTACCAATATTTGTTGTTGTAATCAAACAATTCTTTCGGAAAGCGTGGCCAAAGGGTCCCAACGGCCACAAGTGTTTGTTTAACGTGGCCTTTGGTATTATATGGTCACATATATTTGTGTTTTAGCCACATACATTATAAAAATACGTGGCCAAATGGTTGCTGAAATCATACATTTTGTCCCAATACGCGTGGCCAAAGGGTGGCAACGGCCACGTTATAATATCAAAAGCGTGGTCTTTGGTATTATATGGTCACGTATATTTGTGTTTTAGCCACATATGCTATAAAAAACGTGGCCAAATGGGTTGCTGAAATCATACATTTTGTCCCAATACGCATGGCCAAAGGGTGGCAACGACTACGTTAAAATATAAAAATCATGGCCTTTGGTATTATATGGTCACATATATTTTTGTTTTAGCCACATATGTTATAAAAAAATGTGGCCAAATAGGTTGCTGAAATCATACATTTTGTCCCAATACGCGTGGCCAACGGGTGGCAACGGCTACGTTAAAATATCAAAAGCGTGACCTTTGATATTATATGGTCACGTATATTTGTGTTTTAGCCACATATATTTGAAAAAAAAAAATTGGCCAAAGGGTAGTTGAAATCAGATAATTTGTCCCAATACGCGTGGCCAAATGGTGGCAACGGGTAGGGGTGTGCAAACGGGTTTTACCCGTCATACCCGTACCCGACCCGTACTAAACCCGTACCTGTTTAAGCCAATAGAGTGAACCCGTACCCGTACTTTTATTTACAGAGTTTGAGCGGGTCTAGACCCGCAGGGTTTGCGGGTATTCGGGTCTTGACCCGTACCCGTTAGATAAGATACGTTTTGACTCAATATGACTAATAATATCACCCAGTACGTTCACAAATCACACGGACTAAGAGTTGTCTAAGATTAAGTAATAAAATAATGCACAAGAATTATAACAAACTTGGTAGCATGTGCCAAAAAAAAAGGGTTAACCTAAATTACCATTAATCTAATCAAATTAAATCGAACACACGAACCAAATGTCAATTGATTGGAATCTAAGATGGTGGATGCACAAGAATTGTTAGTCGTTACGGACAAGCACGAACTATTTGTGAACTATAGTTATTAACGTAAAATATCGATAATAAGAGGATAAACTTACTATGTTACGATTCACAGGTGAACAAACGAACCGAATACTCGAATAGTGATGAATCGTGATGAATGCAATGCGAGTATGAAACTTGAAATATTGAATCACTTACAAACTCAAAAATTTTAAGGTAATTGGCTTGAGTAATATATTTTCAAAGTCACGGAGATGAATTTCATTCATTAATTGATAAGAACCTATTTTTTTAAATATATTTGTAGTTTAAATGCAAATCATTCCCCCAAAAAAAACAATTAAACTTACGTAACAAACAAGTGAAACAATTTTTTTGCCTAAATACTATTCAATCTATTTTGTTTTATTAAAATGAACGGATATACATATATGATTCATATATTAAACAGATGAAACGGGTTTTACCCGCTAAAACCCGTACCCGACCCGTATCTAACCCGTACCCGATTGACATTATTTTTCAAACCCGGGACCCGACCCGTTAACTAAAAACAGGGTCTTTACAGGGTCGGATATGTCGGGTTTACCGGGTCTACAGGGTAAAACCCGTTTCCTGCTCACCCCTAGCAACGGGCATGTTAAAATATAAAAAGTGTGGTCTTTGGTATTATATGGTTACGTATATTTGTGTTTTAGCCACATATATTTGGAAAAAGAAAGTGACCAAAGGGTGGTTGAAATCAGACATTTTGTCCCAATATGCGTGGCCAAAGGGTGACAACGGCCACGTTAAAATATAAAAAGTGTGGCATTTGGTATTATATATATGGTCACATATATTTTCTTAATTATAATTAATTATACTGCATATTAATTAATATAGAGAAACCTTAAAATCATATTATAATTAAAAATTAATATACATAATCAAATGCTGTTCAACAAAATAACATACACTAATCAAAGTTTAATTTCTATAATAATATTTAATTATCATAATTTCGTGTTCGTGCTCATCAGCTGCTTCTGCTGGATCCGTGTACTAAGTTTTCTGTTTGTCAGATCTTGACTCAGCTGGTTTGGTGTTAAGTACACTTTCGATATCTTTTTTCGATCATTATTTACCTGGAAACATGACAAATAAAATCGATCAGATATATATATATATATATATATATATATATATATAGTTAATTAATTAGCGGATACAATTAATTAATGTAGTAATTACATGTGGTTGTTCCAGTACTTTTTGAACCGTAGAATGATCAACTGGCTTTGATTTATCTGACTTGTTATTAGAATGAAGGATCATTCGGTTCATCGGCCATGCAATAATATATTTATTTTCAACCTCCGAAAGCGTTGTTTTATCATCTAATGGGAATGTTAAAAATGTTGCACCCTTACTGACTTGATAAAGTTAATTCTACGGCAACTAGGAGGTAATGGACTTCCATAAATCTTCTCATCTTTTTCTTTTGGTAATAATTCAGCCATTCCCACAACGTTCAGTGGATTCCCCTCCATGTGCAACGTCGCAGTTTAGCACCCCTGATCAGAAGTGACATAATAATAATAATAATAATAATAATAATAATAATAATAATAATAATAATTATAGCATATATATTAACAATTAATTAATTAAAGTCAAAAATAGATTAAAAAATTGTGGTATATACTAATATATATACCTCTGGGATTACTGGCTGATCGATAGGAGCTGCAATGGCATCATAATTATTTGGTTTTTCCAACTGATCACTCTTCTTAGGAGGTACATTACGAGCTGCAAGTTTTACTGGTTTTACATGTCTCTTATTGTTTTCCTAAATTGACATCATGTAATTAACTGATTA
This sequence comes from Deinandra increscens subsp. villosa, assembly GCA_039602395.1. Classification (NCBI taxonomy): domain Eukaryota; kingdom Viridiplantae; phylum Streptophyta; class Magnoliopsida; order Asterales; family Asteraceae; genus Deinandra; species Deinandra increscens. Next base: position 8,483 of record JBCNJP010007246.1, on the reverse strand, counting down.
GTAATGTGACATCCGAGAATTCCAAGGTTAACTTCCGTTAGACAAACTTCGTTAGTTACGTTATAAGTGTTAACTTAGTAACTAATGCTTAACTAGGCCGAATACGTCCACGTCCTTTGGTTGATCACCGACCCGCCCATATGTGCTACGTGTTCATTTACCAATGTTATTATGTGCAAAGTGATTTAAACGCATGATTTAATATTATGAATAGCATGACAAATTGTAAATCCTTGACTTTGTGAAAAATTGCCTAAGTTGTGCAGCCAGCGAAACTAACGGGCGAAACTATAGTGTCGCCCGGTAGCTAGCTAAACTGACTGACCTGCATGAGCTTAGGGCCAGTTTCGCTTGGCCAGCGAAACTGCCAGCGAAACTAGCCTCTGATATAAATAATCTTAATAAACCCTAGTTCTCCTATTTGCCTCATTTACACCACAAACACACACATTCTTCTCTGAAAATCTGGTCAGCCAAAAACCATCAAGAGAAACCAAGATCTCAGCCCAAGACAACATCCATTCGATTCCCTGATCGAATCGTGAGTCCCAAAACCTTTCCTTTATGCCATTTTCTATGCTTTTCTATGTGTTTCTTCATAAAGCATGCCTAGATCTCTGTGTTATTGTTAGATCTTCTGATATGTTGCTTAGGATTGCTAGATCTACCATAAAGTTGATAACTTTACGTGTGAAATCCATCCATGATAAAGATTTATGCTATTTTAGTCATTTTAGGGTTTTATATGTATTTTTGGTGATTTGATGATACAAACCCATGTTTTAGGTGTTAAAGCTTACTGATTTATGTTGGAAAATGGTTATGTATGCTAGATAATGAATTGCATGTAATATGGAAGCTGTTAGATTGATTTTAGGGCTGATTTATGTGTTTTTCGCGACTAGCGAAATTGTAGTGTTCTCTGGGCGAAATTGTCCAGCGAAACTATAGGTTTTACTGATTTTGCATGTCTCTTATTGTTTTCATAAATTGACACTATGTAATTAACTGATTAGTAACATATATATTAATTAACAGTAACGTCAAAGCGATTTGTCAAATCCTTAATTATATATTAATTAACACTATGTAATTAACTGATATACAAAAATATTGGTTGCATACTCGAATTGCAACAAAAGAAATTAACTTCCTTTTGTTCTCATTTTAAGTGTCATTTCAATTGGGTCCATTTTATTAATATAGCTTTTTCCTTTGATATTCTACTACTTTGAAGCAAAGAGTTTCTTTTACTTCATTGAACCACCACAGGGGAAGTGCAACTAGCCATCAATTCAGCAACATGCATATACACAGACCTATACAATCTTATATTTTGGTTCATCGATATGTTAAATATTCTGATGTGAATGTACTTGGTTGTGGCAACAACTATAGTGAGTTTTGTCATGCTTTCAAAATCTTGATAAATCAGTAGAGCTTTACTATCTCTGATTCTTTGTTGTTAATGTTTTCTTTTTCAATCAGATTGAAAGCAAATGTGATATCTCCAAAAAGAATGAAGACTTCTCTGCAATGTAGAGGGGAGATAGAATCAGATTGAAAGCAAATGTGATATCTCCAAAAGAATGAAGACTTCTTTGCAATGTAGAGGGGAGATAGGAGATGAAGGAAGTCAACCTAATTTGAGGTTTCATTATTTGATAGATTAATGTTTTTACAAATGTAACTAAACTGAGAATTCTCAAATCTTTGTAATTGGATATTATAGCGGGAATAAACGGGCTTCTAGCGGCAACGCGCTAATTGTAAAACTTGTTATTAAACAAAAACAAAAACCATCCTACCAAGATGGTAGAAGGCACAATACAACACCAGACTCACAACAGCCCACACATCAGCAAACAAGCTAAAACCCAGCCCCAAACAAAAACACTTAGCCCTTACAATCTTCTAAATACAAATCGTCCCTATGAACTAACCAAAGTGGACATCAGCTTTTTATCTCCATCAAGATTCTAGGAATGGAAGGAGATTTATTGTTGAAGACCACCTCATTTCTCTCACGCCAAATGCACCAGCAGCTAATGAGCAGAATTGCAGAAATAAGCTTCTTTCTCCTTCGATCACCCTAAGCCCCTAAGCTTGAAAAGCAAAAGAAAAAAGATCATGAACCGAGAAAGCATAAATCGGGTCAAGGTGCCACGAAGAGGAAACTGCATGCCATACAACCACTACCACCCCGCAACTAGTTAAAAGATGCTCCGCTGACTCCTCAGCCTCCCCACAAAGCAGACACAACGGAGAAGAAACGGGGATCTTACGCTTCAACAATCCATCCTTCGTAGCAAGACGACCCAACCTAGCTCTCCACCCAAATACATTCACTTTAAGTGGGACAAAACTGCACCACTTAAAGCCCTCCTGAACAGATCCATACCTGTTGAAGCAAGAATATTTTGAACCAATTTAACTGAGAATGACTCGGACGGGTCCCCATTCCACCTCCAAGAATTCCCCTCCAAGGAGCATGAAGGGAAATCCACACCTCTGTTAAAAAGGGAACAAAGAGAGGAGAACAGATCCTTCCAAACATCAGGAACGTCTAATTTTATGGGAACCAAATCCCCTCCCGAGACAGCCCCATAGATCCCATGAATCACCTTAGCCCATAATTTGTTGGGTTCCACCTTAATTTCCAAGCCCATTTCTCCATTAGACTTGCATTAACGTCCTTCAACGGAACCAAACCCAATCCCCCGGCTTTTTGGATCTACAAATCAAGTCCCTCCCTACCTAGTGCACCTTCCGGGAGTTACCTTTCCCACCCCAAAGAAAATTGAAGCAGATAGACTCTAGTTTCTTTAACACACAATCTGGGGCTTTATATAACGGCAAATAATACATAGGAAGAACCGATTTAGTCAACACTAACCTCCCTCCCATAGATCAAAATAATTGAATTGATCGATTGGGGTGTTTAACACATTGAACATTTAAATAACATCAAATATATACACACTCTTTGAATATACCTATGCTTCATGAAGCCTTGTAACCCTAATACTCAATATTATCCATATACTACTGTGTAGATGTTTAGTAAATAATGTCAAATATTTTTTATCGTTAAATATTATTTGTTAGATATTAGAGCATTCACAGCAGGTTTCCTATCCTTATCCTTATAATTTATACTTTTATTATTACTTTTTCTCTCTCTTCCACTCACAACCATAATTAAATAATACTTTTTATACATTTATCATTACATTTTATCTCTCTTTGAATTCCCAAATTTTAGCAAATCATCAAACTTTTTGTCAAATATACAGATTTTGTAAAGTTTTTCTCTCACCTCTACTCACAACCACTCACAACCAAACCTTAAATTATACAGATTTACACTCACATATTTTTTAAGGAACCTACCGTGAATGCTCTTATAGCGTGAAAGGAAAAAAAAATGTTTTGGTGATGTGGTCCACGTGGCGGCACTTGGTGTTGCCACGTGGTCATTTTTTTCTTGTTTCTTATCCAAAGGTAAGGCTATGTGTAGTGGATAGAGCCCCTTGGAGGGGGGGGGGGGGGATGACGCCCCATTACGAATAGCCAAACATATTTTACATATGATTGTTGCTTTTAAGTGTTTAATTTTTTTTATAGTTTATGTTTTTAGCGTTTTTTAAGTAATTTTAAATCGTCTTTTTAAAGTATTTCTTTAGTTATAATTTTAGTTTTATATTGTTGTCTTTAAGTATCTAATTTTATTTGTGTTATATTTAACTAAGTTTCTAATATTAACGTTGTTACATATCTTTTTGTATTGCTGTTTTTTACGATACGTTTTTACAATGTTACCGTTGTGTATATCCGCGTTATCTTTGCACTAACACACGAATAGTAAATCTAGTTTGATAATAAGAACGGGAGTAGGTTATTCTTAAAAGTTTATTTAATCTAACAGGCCTAAGAAAGAATTGTGACCACTAAATTTGTTATTAATATCTAATCAATTGTTGAGATTAAAGTGATGGAGAATAAAATGATGGAGGAACATTTTAGTCTTAGCCATTTTTATTAACTTTTTACAAATTCCCTTGTTTTTCTAAACCTGCATAACTTTTACATATGATATTATTATTATTTTTTAATTATACCATAAAATCAAGCGTTTTTTTATCTTTAAAACGCGTACAATGTTGCTATATATAAATTTAAAATAAAAATTTATTCTTTGGGTTTCTTGCTCTTCATTGTGTCTATTTGCTCGTCATTGTGTCTTTTTGCTAGTTATTGAGATAAATGTATCTTTTTTTTATATGGTTCTGTGGTAAGCGTCCTATCCTCCCTTTGTGGAGGTCGCAGGTTCGATTCCCACTTGGGTCATTTCCATTGACATCTAGGTGAAGGGACGAATCAGGGCTTTTATCCCGGGTTCGAACCTGATAATGAGCGAGGGTTTACGGATTTCAACCGGTTCTTACGCATATAGGGGCTACGGTCTCACGGCGGTCGAGGAGTCGACCTGACATGGCCCTGAAAGGGTAGGTTTACACGTGAGATCCTCTATTGTTCAAAAAAAATATCTAATACCTAAAAACAATAATAAAATAACATGAAATGAAACACAAAACACAATGATAAATACATATTACACAATGACCTAATACATAAGACACAATAATCTAAAGGGTGAAGATACAATGATCTGAATGTAAGATACAATGTCTTTTTATTACTTTTAATTAAGAAAGACAAAATAACCAACAGAAAGACATAATGACGATTAAAAAGACACAATAGTGAAAAAAAAAAGACATAAGAAATGAGTTAAAACATAAAGCACGATGATAAATACGTATTATACAGTGACTTGAGACAAAAGACACAATAACCTGAAACATAAGACACAATGATCTGGAGGTAAGACACAATGTGTCTTTTTATTATGTTCAGTTAAGAAAGACATAATTGTTGGGTTTTACAGTGGTTATCTGGGTCACTCGTTTTCAAAATTCATAATTTACTAAAACGGTTTATAACAGACAAAATCAGTTACACAATGGAACAAACACTAAACGCGAATAATAGTAAAACAATAGTATCAGATTACCGTATACACGCAAACACAAAATTAAATGCAACCTGACTACGGGTTTATATATACCTTACAGTTTTCGAACAATCGGGCGAGACACCGAGATTCAATGCGCAGTTGGAGGAAACGGAACACAAGATTCGAGCAGTCGTGTCAACCCTCAAAGAAGGCAGTAGGTGGCGGCGAGGGAATCAAAACCTTCTGACCATCAGGTTCGTCACAAATCGCGACAGAAGTGGGAGCCACATCGCGTGGCACGACAAAAACCAGAGGTCAACACCCTTGACCTTATCTGGTTGTGTGTCACGAGACCTGAGAGGGCCGTGTGGGGGAACGAACCGAAGCTGATTTTGCATGGGATGGAGATCGGTGGCGACGGTGGAGGCAGCAACTGGTGCGGCTGGATAGTCTTGGGCTCTAGTGACTGGTCGATGACTCCATAGTTGTCACACCCCGCCCGCACGCTTGCCACCTGTCAGGCACGGGGAGGTGTTGTGGAAAACAGGCTGTCAATATCAGATACACGCGGAAGCAACAGATAATATATATTAAACAATCAATAACTTATTTACAGACAGCCTGATACTTTAATATCACTTGATGATAATAATAAGTTTGTTTCTAGTATCTAAACATAATACTAGGTCACTGGGCCCGAAGGTTCTTGATATCATACTGATCGTATGCTTGACTCTTTGAAGGATCACCTATCTGAAGGATCCTACTGATTTCCTGCAAAAATTTATAAATAAACTGTATCAACAACATGACGTTGTTGGTGAGCCGTACCCTAGCCTGTGAATAAACTGATGTACTGCGTTACTAATCCCGATGTCTTCCTACATGAATTGACTAGACACTACCAATAAGATGTATACATATTATGGAGTACAACACATGCACCAAATGTATCTAGTATTTACACAATTCATGCAATAAGTAGGTTTGGCAACTAGTAAAGCACGTATCTGTTGCACCTCAATATTTAATTGAGAGTGTCATAAAGTGTTGCACCTCAGTATTAAATTGAGCGTGTCATAAAGTGTTTCACCTCAATACTAGATTGAGCGTGTCATAAAGTGTTTCACCTCAATATTAAATTGAGCGTGTCATAAAGTATTTCCTGGTAGGGATGATTACGGAACTCACCTGGTTTATTTGGCAACTTTAGCTGTGGTGATCTACTTTGGTGGTCGTACTAGTTCTGATATAGTCAACCTTCCGGTCGGTACGAGACTCGAACCCGGTTAGCCTTAAAATGCTAATCATCTCCGAATTTGACGTATAGATAGTCCATTCCATGTAGAATTTCGCCCCGGTTAATAATCCGTGCTCGGTTATCAGATTTGACTTTGTTTGACCATATAAAAACGTTGACCAGAATTGACGGGGTTTGACCCGGTTGACTTTTGTTGACCGATCATCCCAAATGGTTCAAATCAGCCCCAAATCACCTCTGTAACCCTCTATGCTTGGTTCTCAATCAAACAAAAACACCCATCATGGCTGGCCAGCGGTGGAAACCGCCACAATCCGGGTTCCGGTTCACTAAACCCACCGTATCACTTATCCGAGCAAATATAAAGCATCCAAACACTTTCAAACATACAAACCGGTCGCTAGCTTTCTTATACAAACAAAATGGAACCAAAATAAGCAACCACCACCACCACCGCATTCTGCCCGGCGGCCGGAGGCCATGGCCGCCGCCGGTTGGCCTCCCAATATAGTGAACCGCCACCACAATCATTCTAACCTAAGGAATCCCCTCAAATCTGTGACAAATAATCGAGGTAGAAACATGTAGGTTACGATCGGGGCTTAGAATCATGAAGAAACAAGATAAGTATTGAAGAAAAACCCCTAAATCGAACCACGTTTACCTTAGATCGAGCGAATCTGCGACTAAGATGGGTTCCCAGGGATGATTCGCCTTTGACCGGAGCTTCGAGAGGCACAGCCGCCGCCGCTGGCTACCGCCGCGGCAGCCGGAATCGCGGCTGCGCCGCTGCTGCTTCTGCTGCGCTGAGTTATACACGGACAGGAGAGAGAGATTCGGACAGGGGAGAGAGAGAGGAGAAGGCTGGATGGAGGTCGCTGCCGTGAGCCGCCGCTGGGGCGCCGGCCGAGGGAGCTCGCCGGATTTTGGTCGGACAAGAGGGGGAGCCTCACGGCTCTTCTTTCTTTCTTTCTGCTTTCTCACAATTTCAGCCTCACACACAAGTGTGTGTGTGGTGTACTGTAAACAAAAGGGAAGTACTTTGTGTACTTAACCTAAGAAGTGTAGTACAATTTTATTTAAATATACGGGTATTATACCGCGATCTACGAGCCGTTAAACTGTCAAACATCTCGTAAATCATCCGTAATAATTCCATGACGACAGTAATTCTTATTAAACACTCAGAAAAATATTTATAACTCTACAGATTCATAAGAATCATCTCAAACGGTTAAACAATCAATATTGGTTAATATCATGTAGCCGTACGGTTTACCAATTTTACTATTTCTCGCCACCAATTCCCATGGTTATCATTTCTAATAGTCTTTGTGATGAATATTAACCTCCGCGTTAACATGGCCATTGTCATCACTCGTCAAATTATCAATTTCATGAATATGTCCGGTTATCTGATACGATAACTTATTTAATAAAGATTTTTGCCGGTTCCATACGAATCCAGCCTTTATCTTTCTGCAACGTCTTAAGTTATTTAATTATTAGTTAGAGCCCTTCTAACAATCATTATTTATGAAGATTGGGCTTTTGTTGGGCCACGAATTCCTTACTGGGCCTGTTGGGCCTAACTGGGCTTACCGAATCCAATTTATAATCGCAAAAATTTCCCTCCGATTTTAGCGGAATTTACAAGGTGTTACAACTCTCCCCTCCTTAAAGGAATTTCGTCCCGAAATTCACAGCGCCTAATTGGAGGAGTAACCATATATCTTTGCATTACGTCACATCCAATGGTTTCCTTATGGACTTCTCTGATCTCATAAGTTAGGCTTACTTTTATATCAATCCTCATTGCTCTTACTCTGATCGATTTTTGTTTTCTCTTTACTACTTAAAACGTCAACCACTATTTTAGCTTTTTCCCCGGATGGTATTCAATCTTGCAATCATGATCACCTAATATCTTCATCTAGTGTCCTTGACGCATAATCAACTCTATATGATTTATGAGGTGTTATAAACTCCCATGAACAGGATGCACCATAATTTCTTTTCGCACATCTAATATCCCCATATTTTTTAGAACGTATACTTCTATACCCAATTCCAGACCATGTAGGATGTAATTCTTTCCGTGTATCGTAACTTGCCTGATGGCATACGCAATTGCCTTGTCTCATCGCATGAGTTTACAACCAAATCCATTAATGGATGTGTCAAAATTTATAATGAAGTTTT
>JBCNJP010007245.1:0-27030 GCA_039602395.1 Deinandra increscens subsp. villosa | reverse complement strand
TCTCTCTAGTTTCTCTCTCTAGAAAACACACACAGAAAGTGTAGAATGACTCAGAGTTCTCAACTGGTTACTCTGCACATTCTAACACAAACCTATTTATACTAAGTGACTAACTACTCAGCGTACCAAACTGGTACGCCGTACCACATGGTCCGCCGGACCATGTGGTACGCCACTAAAGACATTTCTACCACAACTCATACTCAGACACGCTCACATAGATACAATACACGAGACACTCATAGCATAGGGATATGCTTCTACAGACTCCCCCTTAACGTGTAGTGTATCTATTTTCTAACTAAACTTCAGTCTTCAATCTTCAACATTACTGCATCCAATCTTTGACTGGAAATCTTATCAGAAATAGAGCTTACATGGCTGGATCACTCTTGAATCAACTTTGAACTTCAAGATCCACTTGTGAAAAGTACTTCAAACTTCCCCTTTCACCATGCTTGAGTCTTTGATATCCATAACCTGCAATTTCAGAAGACAGAAATGCGGTTTCCTTTTCTTTTGAAAATTAAATTTAACCTGCGCACAAAACTTCTCTTCGAGAATCCAAGATAAGATTTTGAAATTTGATTTCGTATCACATGTCGATCGGTCGAAAAAAAATAAGAAGCAAAATATTTTTGGCTTTTTGAAACTTTAAATCAAAACACACCGAAAATCTTTTTGATTTTTCTAAGTTTATGCTAAAACACACCTAAAATCTTTTTGAACTTTTCAGATATGAAACATAAATGGAATACTGAATCAGACACTATTTTTGTCTTTTGTGAGAAAGATCACAACTTGGGATCATATTGAACATGACATGCTGAACTACATTTCAATTTCAATTACTTCAGCACACAAGTCATGTCGATTACCGGTATAATTTGTCCATATTAAACTCAGACACAATCATACTCATAACATCTGAATGTGTTAATGTATTGATTAAGTTTGCTTTGACCAGTGTACCCCACGCTATCAGACATACTCAGATATGTTTTTGCTTTCATATCACACTTTGTGATTTCATTTGTGATTTAATCACATAATGATTGTATTCATGATTTAGTCAACTGTGTTCCATGCAAAAAGAAATGAGAACGTTAAATCGTCTACCTTAAGGTCGATCTTTCGATACGCAGATAAGGCCTCGGATTTAACAAAATAAGAAAATAAAAACAAGTTAAAGTTGTATAACTCAACAACAATCAGGTCGGTACTTCACGTACACGCAGAGAAAGTCCGATGAGTTATACGAAACACCAAAGAAAATAAAGCAGAACGTCAAACGAACAACAATCAGGTCGATCTTTCGATACGTAGAGAAAGTCCGATCGTTTGACAAAATTAAATAAAAATCAAACAAGTTTAAATCTTTGCAAAATGAACACATGTATACACAGTGACTTCTCATTTTCTTTTTCACATATCTTTTCTTTGATATCATGAGACATGCATCAAGATGTTGTCCACTTGGTCAAGCATTAGTATTTAATGTGTTTATCACATCTGAATACTTTCTGATTTAATGCCGAGCCTACCAAGCACATCGAGTAATGATCTTATGGCTTTTTCATCTAATTTATCCATGAGTCAGACACGTAAGCCAATGTACCATCATTTCCCAATTATGTCGGATCAATTTCTTATTTTTCAATGTTTTTGAATTTTCTGTTTTTCTCCCCCTTAAAATGAAAACTCTATATTCAGATTTTCATTTTAACAAAAACACAAAGACACTATTTTTGATTTTTCAATTTTCTCCCCTAAGCTATTCACACAATGTATTAACGAAAGAAAATTGACCTTTCGACATGAATACCTTTCAGGTTTAGCTTTTAGAAAAAATTTTAAGTTTTGAAATTTGATATTGTCATGAAATTTAAATTAAAACAGCAGAATACTCCTCCATCAGCAACTTTTCAATCACCGATGGGTCTTCTAGAAGTACCTGCACACTGGTCAAACACGTCAGTGTATAAATGACCCGAAGCGAATTGCTTCTGGTCGACCAGTGTCCTGGTTTCCTTTTGAAACCACTTTAGGTTTCCAGTGTTGTTGTTTTGGTAAATCAGTATCTGATGAACCAGTCACAGTTGATTGTGACGAACAACCTACAGATGAAACATTTTGAAAACGAGGAATAAATCTTCCTTGAGTTTTGAAAAATGTAGGTTGTGGAAAATCATCAAACACTCTGCCATATTCATCAATGAATCGCGGTTTGGCAGTTTTACCAACATATGGAACCTTTTCTCTTCTTGAACTAGAAGCAGCAGTGACATGACAATCTTGTGCCATATGCCCTTTTTGTCGGCAATTGTAACACAAACGATTGTGTATATTTCGCTTTCTTTGAAACCTGCATAGCTTCACAAACATATTCATCTCCAAAATGATCATAAAAATTATCATATACCTGACGATCGATGATCATGAACCCATTTAGAAGTCGGGCTCTTTGGAGTAGAATTGGATCCTCCAGAAGAATATTTGGACAGATTGATTCTTCTTGTTCCTCGGATCAGCAGTCTTCACAAATACTTCAGCAACTTTCTGAGCATCCACGCAGTGCAGCGGGAACTCTTTGTCAGAAAATATTTGTTCCGAACCCTTGAGTTTGTAGAATCTCTCAGGTTGAACCTTCTCAGCTTTGAAGACATCTTTCTTTACTTGCTTCACATTAACTCTTTTCAGTTGTTGTTGTTTTGAAACTTTTGAACTACCACCTTGATCAGCTTTTCCTTCAAATCCCAAACCAACACTCCTTCCTGAACCCTTCTCTCCCATGTCCAGTAGATTTATGCCCATTCTTTGCCAAACCAAGAAAATTCAGCTTTAACTTTCTTGAGATCTTTTGGAGCATTGACAATTGTTTCATCAATGTCAGTGTTTGAACTTGCTGATTTCTCCTTGTCTATAGACGAAGAACCAGACACACCCTTTTGAGCTTCAGAATTTCCAGTACTCTTATCCTTTTCCCCTTTCTTTCCTTCAACCGATTTAGAACTAACAAATTCAGAATAATCACCAGTCTCAACCTTTTCTTTCACATCATGAACGCCTTCTTTAAGACTTCCTGGTGGTGACACAGTTTTGTTGAACATCCTTTGAAAATTCTCATCCTTTGCCAAGAAACTTGTAAAAGATTGTGAATTAGTAACATTGTTCAAAAGACGTTTTGAATCAATGACTTCAATCTTTAATTCAGAAATTCTTTGATGAGCGTCAGCCAATTCCTTTTCTGTTGCAATGAGCTTCTTAGCCACTTTATTAGTTTCATACTTTTGCAACCTCAACTCATCTAAGCCAGCCCACAATTCCTTTGTCAGCTTATCTTCATTTCTTTTCTGAATATCCAAATTTGAAGTTTGCAACTTATTTACTCTTGTCAGTTCCCGCTTCTCATCTAACAACTTCTCCATATCAAGCTGATATGCTTCAAATTTAGCAACCGAATCATCAGAAGCCTTGGTAAGTAAATCAAGTTTAATCTTGGACTTTTCAAACAAATTATTAAAATCAATGGCAGCATCCTCAGCTTCTGCCTTCCATTTCGCAACTTCCTTGACTAATTCATCCTTTTCTTCAGATAATTTTGTAAATTTCTTTTCGAATTCCTGCTCAACACCTTGAAACTGCAACTCTTTTTCAACTAACACTGTCTGAAAAACTGAAAACTTTTCTTTTTGAGATTCTAACTCTTGGATCATACCTTCCAACTTTTCTCTATCAGCAACCAAATCATTAATTTTCTTCTCACAATCGGCAACCAAATCTTCATTTTCCTTAAGCAAACTTTGAATCTTCTTATCTTTTTGAGAACAGAATTCACAAACGGATTCATAACCACTATTTCCAGATTCACTTGAATCAGATTCAGAATCAGTTACTTCTTCTTCATTATCACTATGAACAATTTGAGCAATCATCGCAGATGAACCAGTCCATGCAGACTCATCATTAATTTCATCAGTAGCCCAATCATAGCCTTGATTCGATGTTCGTGCTTTTTCAAATGCTTCAAGTACATCAGCATCCCAACCAAAACCTTCATTGGACTCAGAAGCAATGGCAGTTAACGCAATTGGAGAATTAGAAGTTTGCCCCCAATCATATTGTTTATCAACTTGAGACACCAAGGCTGTTGAAGACTTTGATGAAGAAGCAGTTGATTTTGAACACTCACGAGCAAAATGTCCAAAATTGGAACATTTGAAGCATTTTGCCTTTGATTTATCAATGCCAACTTTGCCATCTGGATTTAAACTTTGAAATCCAGTCTTTTTCTTGAATCTTTTAACTCGGTGAGCTAACATTGCCAGTTGCCAATTGATATCCATTTGCTCAAGATTATCAGGATCGATTTGATCGAAATCCTCTTCAATCAAATTAGAAGTTGTCAAACCACCATTCAGCAACCCATAATATGAAGATAACAAAGCTGAGATTAACGCCAAGTGCTCATCCGGTGTTTTTGCTGAATATGAAGTCGAACTTGAATGATTTGGAACAGTGAAGTTACACCCTCTTGAAGAATTTCCAGAATTTCCTGAACCATGACCAACAACAAAAGCAGTTTGAGGTGGATTTGATGAATTAACACCGAATGATTTTGCCTTTGCATTGATACTTGCAGAATTTTGTCCATGATATAATTCAGGATTTTGTATTGAGCAGTGGACTTGTTTGAATTCATCATTTCCATTTCTCGAGCATGAAGCTTTCCGGTCAAATCATGAAATTATAATGTGGAATAATCTTTGTCATGAGTAATCAACAACACATAACTTTCCCATTTCTCTGGTAATGCTTCCATTAATTTTTCTTTCAATTCTTCCTCGGTCTTTTCAATCTTGACAACTTTAATCTCACTAATTAGATGTGAAAACCTTGAAACAAGAGCAGAAATATTTTCTTTGTCGTATTGTTGAAAATTTTCAAATTCCTTATTCAACACTTTTCGTCGACTCTTCTTATATTGATCATTGCCTTCACATCGAGCAGATAAAGCATCCCATAACTGTTTAGCCTTCTTGCAAGTACTGAATTGATGTAACAACTCGGTAGGTAAAGCAATGGTAAGATAACCATAAACTTTTTGTTCAAGCTCATAACTTTTTCTTTCATCCTTATCAAAATCTTGAATTTCCTTATACTCTCCATCTGCAGTTGGACGCACATACAACTTTCGAATCGGAATCCACAAATCAATATCATTTGTGCTAATGTATGCAGAAAAACGTTGCTTCCAATTTTGATAATCTTCCAATTTTAACAACTTGGGAACTTTCTGACTTGTTCCTATTTCATTATCAAAATTGAGCATAGCTTGTACCGTGCTTTGCATAGCCGCAAACGCTTGAAAATCGGACATTTTTCACCGAAAATGATACTTCAAAAACTTTGAACTCAAAAACGGAGGTCTTCCAAGCGGATTTTGGGGGTCAAAACTAGACGGTACTGGCCATAGGCAGGTACAAGTCCTAGATCTCGGAAAGACGAACGTTTTGGCTGGTATTGGGTTCCGTAACTCCAAACGGTTCTCAAGTTACATCAGTTTTAGTGAAAGTCACTTTTCTGCCAGCGGACCAAAACAAATCGACGGACCAGTTCCGGACCAAAACAATCAGGCGGATCAAATTTGTACTAGCGGACCAGATTCCGGATCAGATGAACTAGCGGACCAGAATTATACTAGCGGATCAGTTGGTACGCTAAAATAACTGCCGCGGATCAGATGGTACGCTGAAACTGCCACGGATCAGAATTATGAAGATTGCCTGCGCGGACCAGATCAGCGGATCAGATCTTCGATGAAGATACACGAGCGGACCAACCAGCGGACCAGAAAACTCATCCGGTGGACCAAAATTTCGACCTGCGGACCAAGCTGTAATCGAATGATTTTTCGATTTTGCGACTTTTGAAGCTTGAATTTGATTCAGTGAGGTGCGAAATCACTCCAGAAACACTTAGAAATCATTTTTCATCTCAGAAACACTCGGAATTGGAAGAATTTGATGAAAACATGAAGAAACCCAAACTTTCTCTCTCTAAAAATCCGAATTTTGATAAAAAACACAGCAATAGAGCAACCAAATGCTCTGATACCACTTGTAGAAACGAGAAACGATCTTACTACTGCATGCTTTGATCAATGTAGTGAACACGAGATGTAAATAAGAGATTTGTTATTGAATCACTTGAGATTACAATGAACTCTCTCTAGTTTATCTCTCTAGAAACACACACAGAAAGGTGTAGAATGACAGAAGTGTTCAACTAGTTTTTTGCTCTCATTCTAACACTACCTATTTATACTAAGTGACTAACCACCCAGCGTACCAAACTGGTACGTCGGACCACATGGTCCGCCCGACCATGTGATACGCCACTGGAGACATTTCTACCACAACTCATACTCAGACATGCTCACATAGATACAATACACGAGACACTCATAGCATAGGAATATGCTTCTACATTAGGTATCAACAGATTGTGAAAAAGCTAATGCTGAAGCTAAAGAAGTTGCTGCAGATTTTGAAGTTTTATTTGAAAAGACTAATCCTGTTCAACAAAAATATGAAAGAGTTAATCAGATTGCTATTGAAGCTACTGAAAAAGTAATTTGTCTTCAAGAAAAACTTTCAAAACTTCGAGATGAAAATGTTCTTTTCCGAGAAAAGAATGAAATCTTAACACAAGATGTTGATTATATCAAGAAGAAATGTGAAAAGGATACTAAAGAAGTTTCGAAAGAGTGTGCTTTGAGGAAAAGACATAAGTATGAATATAATGAATTGTCAGAACAGTTCATTGCTTCTCAGAAAGAGCTGTTGGATGCTCAAGTGTAGATTTCTGAATTAAAAATTGAGATTTTGGATTTGCAAAGACAAGTGAAGAATTGCAATTTGTCACCGACATTTCTGAATTACATTTATCAACTGGAGAAGAATGAAGAAAGTGTTAAAGATGATTTACATAAAGTTCCGTCACCGGTTGATGTATCAAGTATTCCATCCGTATTTCTTGATCCAAATGACAAAATGCATGATTATTCAAAGTTTGCAACATCAGTCTCAGCAAAGAAAAAGAAGAAATCAAAGTATGAAAAGAAGAAAGTAAGCAATGGACAAGCTCCATAATTCGCTGCTGGGTCTTCATTTTTGGAAGATGATAAAATTTTTGATAAGAGTGAAAAGTATGTCAGTACTTCGACTGAAGCTGAATTTGATAAATCTCTGATTTATGAGAATAAGTTGAAGGATATTAAAGCTAAATTTACTAAGAGAGCTAATGAAAATAATGTTTCTGATTCTAAAGATGAGTTATCAAAGATTCCAGGGTTCAAGCATAAAGGGTTGGGTTACGAAGTCAAGGACGTTTCAGTGCAACATACAACACAGAAACAAAAGAAAGTTGTTGTTCAGTCTGTTCCTCACCTTCAACAACAACTAAAGAAACAATCTGTTAAACTTGTTCAGACTCAGCCACAACAAGCTTATCATTCTGAAGGTTCGTCAAGTGATTCTTACTACTTCCCCCAACAATCATCTCTTAGGTATAATTCATCTGATAATTTTTTTGATTCATTTGCTTTTGATAATTCTTTTGGTTACTATGATCCTCCTGCTAGGAATCATAGTTGGAAACCAAAGAATTTTGTCAAAATTTCACCAAAATTTCATGAAAGAATTTGTTATGCATGTCGTCGACCATGACATCTTGCTGCACATTGTCCTACGACTGCATATATCCACAACAATGCCAAATATGTGGATACTAATGGTCAAATGTTTTATGAATCTTGGTCTTCAAAGTTCAAATCAACTAATAAGCCGTTTTGGTCCCAACCAAAGACGCTGGTTGAGAATTTTTAAGGTTCTGATTCAAAATTTTCATTTTCAAAAATATGGAAACCAAAAGTTGTTTCCAAGGCCAATTCTGATTATGTGGAAGACACCGGGCAACCCGACGCTGTTGAATCGGGTCGATCCCAAAGCATCTAATGTTTTATTTAGTGTCAGTAGGTATTTCAGGAAGACCTATCGGTAATTAAAAGATTGCTGGTGGTGGAATATCCGTGTTAATTTAAACTAAATTTCTAAACCAAACTTGTGTTTTCATAAGGCTAAAACTGAAAAGTGTCAGTGTTTGGTCGATCAATTTTCTTTCTTTTTCGTATTTTTACAAGTGGTAGTTATACATATGTTTAGGGGGAGAACATTGACAAAAGCCAAAAAAAAGTGTCTTGTTTTTGTTAAAATGAAAAATCTAAAAATAGAGTTTTTCATTTTAGGGGGAGAAAAAGACAATTCAAAAGATAAAAAAAATTGAAAAAAAATGTCAAAATTGAGAAATTGATCATTGGAAAATGAAGGTACATTGGCTAACGTTTCTGACTCGCGGATAGAGTAGTTATAAGATCTTTGTTCGATGTGCTAGGTAGGCTCGGCAAATCAGAAAGTATTCAAATGTGATATACACTTAAATTTGATGCTTGACCTAGTGGACAACATCTTGATGAATATTTCGAGATATCAAGAAAAAGATATGTGAAAAAAATAAGAAGTCACTGTGTAAACATGTGTTCATTTTGCAAAGATTTAAACTTGTTTTATTTTCTTTATTTTCTTAAATGATCGGACTATCTCTGCGTGTCCACAAGACCGACCTGATAGTTGTTCATTTAAGGTTCAGCTTTATTTTTCTTGGTGTTTCGTATAACTCATCGGATTTTCTCTACGTGTACTGGAGTACCGAACTGATTGTTGTTGGGTTATATAATTTCAGCTTGTTTTTATTTTCTTATTTTGTTAATTCGAGGCCTTATCTGCGTATCGAAAGATTGACCTTAAGGTAAATGATTTAATGTTTTTTTGCATGGAACACAGTTGACGATATCATGAATACAAAATACTTTGTAAAATTGACAAGTATAATAACATGAAAAGTATGTGAAACATGTCTGAATATGTCTGATAGTGTGGGGTACACTGGTCATAGCAAATTAATCAATACCTTAACATATCCAGATGTTATAAATATGATTCTGCCAGAGCTTAAAGTTGGACAAATTATATCTGCAATCGATATGGCTTATCTTTTATAATAATTAAAATTGAAGTGTATTTCAGCGCGTTGTGACCAATATGACCCCAGATAGTGATCTTTCTTAAATCAAAAATACTGTGTGATTCAGTATTGCATTTATGTTTTCATTTTAGAAAAAATCAAAAAGATTTTCAGTGTGCTTTAGCATAAGTTTGAAAAATCAAAAAAAATTTTAGGTTTGTTTTGATATAAGTTTCTAAAAGTCAAAAAGATTTTGTTTCTTATTTATTTTCGAGCGATCGACACTTGATACAGAAAAAAATTTCAAAATCAATATCTTAGATTCTCAAAGAGAAGTTTTGCGCCAAGATTAAATTAATTTTGATAATTCAAAAAAAGAAAACCGCACTTTTGTCTTCTAAAGTTGCAGGTTCTGTGTGTCAAGACTCAAGAATGGTGAAAAGGGGAATTTGTTGTATCTTTCACAAGTGGACCTTGAAGTTCAAAGATTATTCAAGTCTTGATCTAGCCATGCAAGCTCTGTTTCTGACAAGATTTCAAGTTGAAGATCGGATGCTGCAATGCTGAAGATTGAAGACTAGAGATTTAGTTAGAATAGATACACTACACGTTAAGGGGGAGTTTGTTAGAGCATATTCCTATGCTATAGTGTGTCTCGTGTATTGTATATATGTAAGAGCATATGTGTGAGTCTTAGGGGCAGCGTACCACTTGGTCCGTCGTACCAACTGGTACGCCCGTACCATTGGTACGTTGGATGGTACGCAGCTTAGTATGTGTCACCTATAAATAGGTTGACATGTTTAAAGAGGACAGAACTCTGAGTCATATTCTACATTTCTGTGTGTGTAACTGTGTGTAATCCTCTCAAGCTTTCAATCAATACAAATCACATTTGTATTTAATTTTGATCTCGTCTCAATCTCGGTATCACTAGATTAGAGAACGATCCATTGCTCCATGTCTTTACATTCTACATCGTTTTCTGATCGAAATCGAAGCTTAAACTGATCAATTCATCGAGTTTGACTTTTGGTGGTCAAATTGCTCGAACTTTGACCGCAAAATTCAAACAAATTACAGTTTTTTGGTGTTTCTAATTGGTACAAGAAGTTTCTAAACGCATCTATTACAAGTTACAGAATCGAGTTTGGTTTGAAATTTGTTGAAATTGCAAAAATCTAAGAAAGTATGTGTGTTCTTGAGCTTCATCAATGGTGATTTTCATCATACTCGATCATTTCATGTAAAATTGGTACCTACAAGTTCCTTTTGATCATACGAAGCTATTGCAACGATCCGTTTTCGATTTGGTGCCTATTTGAGAAGATCACAAATTCTCAAATTTGTCATTGTTCTTGTTCGATGTGAAAAGCTCATCAAAACCTAGCAACAATTGTGCTAGTTTGATTCCTCTCGACCTCACGATTCCAATGCTACTTTCCAATGCAACTCGCCGGAAAAAACCCTTGGTCGCCAGAAAATTCATCCGCCCGAATGAGTTAGGAACCACATTCCACGAGTATTTTATCATTTTGTTCTATTTTCATATTAGTCCTCCTAGTTTCAAAAAAAAATTAAAATTTTTTTACATAAGCTTTGTGTTATTTTTTTTTATAAAAAAGTCATAAGAATTTTAATAAAAAACACAATTTTTTATTAAAAAAAGGGTTTCTTTCAAATAAAAAAAAATCTTTTTTTACATAGAAAGTTTTCTAAAACAACACAAAAAAAATTTTAAGTTACACAAATTTTGTGTTCGTTGGATTGGCTTGTGAAAGCAAAATCTTTTTGCATTTATTAAATTGGTTAACAAACATAAATTCATTTCTTTTTGTTTGCATTTTTTTCCTTGTTATTTTTCGTTGTTTTGTTTTTTTCTTAAATCAAAACAAAAACCATAAACATTTTGTCTTTCAACGTTTGTGTTTCTTGAAAGAAAATATTAAAAAGTTTTACAAAATATGTTTTTGAAATTCTTCGTTTGGTTTGTTGAAGCATAATTATTTAATTCAAAATGAATGCAATTGATACTTTTACTGTTCGTGAACATCAGAATGTGCCAAAACTGTTCAGCTGGAGGATTATTATATTTGGGTTAAACAATTCGAAGATTATGTTCAGTAAAATAATATTGATTTGTGGGTGTCCATTACTCAAGAATACAAATATCCAACTGATTTTCATGGAAGACCCAAGATGCAAAGGTATCATACATCTGATGAAAGGAAAGGTTATGAGAGTGAAAAAAAGCTTTTTGTGATGCTCACCATGGCTTTACCAGAAGAGTTAATACATTGATTTACAACGTGTTATAACTCCAAACATTTATGGGATGTTGTTGCTCAATTTTTTGCTGACATTCAGATCATGAAGATTACTGATTGTTTACCTAACACAGGTTCCGAATCAAGTGGTTCAAAATCATATGATTCAGCATCTAGTGGTTTAGAATCGGGAAGTCATGGGTTGTCAGATAAAAAGGATTGTGATACTGTTTTCAAGACTGAACACACTAAGGATCATATAATTGATTTTGATTCTGAAACAATTTCTTGTGTGATATTTGATAAAGGGGTGACAGTGACATAGAAGAAGTTCAGATTGAAGTTTCTTCAATGTGTCCAAAGTGTTCTGAACTTGTTAAGATAAATGAGAATTTGATGAAAGAAAAAGATGATCTGTTGGTTGAATGTTAAAAGGCTAAATCTGAAGCTACAGAAGTTGCTGAAGATTTTGAAGTTTTATTCGAAAAGGTTTATCCTGTTCAACAGAAATATATAAAAGGTAATCAGATTGATGTTGAAGCTGCTGAGAAAGTAATTAGTCTTCAAGAAGAACTTTCCAAACTTCGAGATCAGAATGTTCTTTTCCGAGAAAAGAACGAAATTTTAACAAAATATATTTATTATTTCAAGAAGAAATGGGAAAAGGTCACCGAAGAATTTTTGGCAGAGTGTGACTTGAGAAAAACACATAAGTATGAATATATTGAATTGTTGGAAGAGTTCATTGCTTCTCAGAAAGAGTTGTTGGATGCTCAAGTGAAGATACCTGAACTAAAAATTGAGATTCTGGATTTGCAACGTCAAATAAAGAATTGTAATTTATCACCGACATTTCTGAATTACATATACAAACATGAGAAGAGCGAAGATAGTGCTAAGAAAGATTTACATAAAGTTCCTTCACCAGTTGATGTGTCAAGTATTCCATCTGCTTTTGTTAATCCAAATGCAAAAATGGATGATTATTAAAAGTTTGCAACTCCTACTCCTGCAAAGAAAATGAAATCTAAGTCTAGAAAGAAGAAATTTGAAGCTGGTATCGTTCCAAAGTTTGATGCCGGATCATCATTCTTGGAATATGAGAAGATATTTGATAAAAGAGAGAAGTCTGTTAGTACTTCAACTGAAGCTGAAATTGCTAAATCTTTGATTCATGAGAACAAGCTCGAGGATATTAAAGCAAAATACACTAAAGAAGCTAATACAAGAAATGCTTCTGGTTTTCAAGTTGAATCTTAAAAAATTTCTAGCTACAAGCATAAAGGTTTGGGTTATGAAATCAAGGATGTTCCAGCACAACAGACAAAATAGGAAAAGAAGAAAGTTGTTGCTAAGAATGTTCAGATTCATCAACCTCAACAACAACCGAAGAAACAGATTGTTAAACTAGTTCAGAATCACTAAAGGCAAGCACAACAGAAGAAGCTGACTTTGTTTACATCAAGAAATGTCCTTATCATTCTGGAGGTTTTTCAAGTGGTTCGTACTATTTACCACGAAATTTATCTCCTAGGTATGATTCTTATGATAATTTCTTTGATTCATTTGATTCTGATCATTCTTTTGGTTACTATGATTCTCCTGCTTCGAATCATAGTTGGAAACCAAAGAATTTTTCCAAATGTTCACCTAAGCTTCGAAAAAAAATTGTTATGCATGTTGTCGACCTGGACATATAGCTGCAAATTGTACGACGACTGCATATATCCACAACAATGCTAAATATGTGGATAATCATGGTCAGATTTTTTATGAACCTTGGTCTCCAAAGTTCAAATCAACCAATAAGCCGTTTTGGTCAAAACCAAAGACGTCGGTTGAAAATTTTTCACGTTCTGATTCAAAAGTTTCATCTACCATGATATGGAAACCAAAATTTTCCAAGGCCAACAAAACTACGTGAAAGACACCGGGCGACCCGACACTGTTAAATCTGGTCGATCCCAAAGCGACTAATGTTTTATTTGATGTCAACAGGTATTTCAGGAAGACCTATTGGTAATTGTTGTTGGATATTATGTGTCCTGACCCGACAAATCTTGAACCCGACCCGGTTACGACCCGTAAGAGTTACACCGGGTGCAACGAACTCTAAACCCACTTAAGAGTTAACCGGTAAAAGAAACGGAAACGTTTGATTATATATATTATTTATAATAGTTATAAATAATAAAAAATAATAATCAATAATATTATTATTACCCGATTAATAATAAAGGGTGAACGATATTTAAATAAAAGTAGTTTTATTTTAAATTCACGATCGAGCTATTCGTTATTGAAATATTTTCTAACGTTGGCTCGTGGGCTCGCGTACGAGTTGGGCTTTATATTCGAGAGGGGCCCGTCACGAATTAATGGTCATCTAATAAATATTAGATGATTAGGGGATTAACCCTAATCACCTAATAACAGTTCGACGGCCAAAAGAAAAGAAAGAGATTTCTCTTTCTTTTTCTCTCGACGCACACCCAAAGAAAGTAGAAAAACGGCTTCGGCCGTTCCGTCGATCTCGTCATCGCCGTCATCCAGCGGCTATCTTCGCACCACCATTACTTGGTGGTGGTTGCTAGTTAGGGTGTTCCGTCAGTCAACGCCCGTAGACCGCCTTACGGTCTAGAGATCGCCGCCTCGTACGCCTTGATCCGCCACTCGGTTCGCCGCCAATCGCCACCGCAAAACCCGCCGATCACCACCGTGGAACTCGCCGCCGCCGACGCCGCCGCCGCCGTTCACCGTCGTCACCCGCCACCACTACCACCGCTCGCCTGCCGTCGCTGGACCGTCGACTGTCGACGCGAGCCCGACGCCTTTCGCTGTGAGCCGTCTCCGGTTGCAATCAGATCTGAATCTGATTGATCTCGTAGTCTCGCGAGACGGGACGTCTGTCAAGACGTACTCTCGCGATGCGTACTGACCACGTGTCATAAACGCCGTCCCGTAGGGGTACGCGACACCGGACCACGAGAATCATCGCGATACGCGACAACCGTTTTGAGACCGAAAGTGGTTCGTTCCGTTTCAACCTAGCGCTTGTTCGTTGAAACTCGGTGTCTCGAACGTTTGTTCAACACCGCCAAGGTATATCTAAACTCACTATTAGTTTAGATTATTTATTTATCTATTTCTGTGTTTGCGTGTTCGGTAATCGGATCCTGTTGCGTACTGGTATTTGTGTTAATTGATTAATTAGTTTTAATATATATATATAATTTGTTATATATATATATACTTTATTCCGCTGCGTTACAGAATTAATTATAAATTAATTTGGTAAACTCTTTTATAAACTATTAATCTATCGGTCACGTAATTTTTAAAATATGTCACCGGGCGACCCGAATACCACTGCCAAATCCCAACAGTGGTATCAGAGCCTTGATTACCACGCGCAAATCGGAACCGGTCGATTTTAAACCGGTGGATTCGCAAACTGGGGTTAAACGCCCGAAAGTTGCGAATCAGTTTTATTTGTATTGCATATTTAAATTGCATTTTGGTCAACTTTATTTTGACCAATTAAATTGCAATTTATTTTGATTGTGTTTTATATGTATTCGACCCGACCCTTGTTTGACTGTTGCGTGATTATTTTACTGTTATGGTTTGGCCCTTGTTTTGGCCCATTATTATAATAGTTTAGACTTTGGGTTGGCCCACATTTTTGGGTTCAAAATTGTAATTAGGTTTTTCCTTTTACGATATCTTCTACTTTGGCACAAGTTGTCATCAAGAAGACCCGAAGATCCAATCGATGTCAAGAGGCGTCTTGAGGTCAGTGGGAGCTTACTAAACCTGCACGCTACATGAAGATGTCTGCCTTGTGGTTGTTTTTGTACTTTTGTCCCGTGACCCATTTGGTCTCGCTAAAAAGGCTCTAGCAAGACCAAAACCCTTATGGCCGAATACATATTTGTTTTGCTTGTTTTGGTTGCTTGGTTTAAAGTCGTATTACACACCAACTAAAACACCGAAATCCTTTTAAAATGGTTTTAAAACTGAGAATACAATCTATAGGTTACAAGTTCTAAAAGCCTTTACAACTTGACCTAAATTTTAATGTAACCACCTTAATGAGTTTTTCTTTGAAAATTTTCAAACTTTATAAAACTCAATCAAACTTAATAAGTCGTTTGTTAACTTTTGACTGGTTACATAACTCGCGACAACCTAGTTGTATTTTTACATAATAGGTTATTTAAAATAAATGTCCCGAGTGATGATAGGGTTTATCGTTTGTGTCCAACGATCACCAATATTAAAATTGATTTTAATATCCCTATCTGGTAATAAAACAAACTGATAGTTTGTGCCATCCTATCTCAAGTCGAACTTGGAACGTATTTACCGGAGCATCAGTGTTGGAGTATTTCAACACCGCACTTGGTGCCGAGGGTACCTTCTGAGGCGAGGACATTGGAGTATTTCAACACCGTGTCCGTCGCATCGACCATTTAGGATTACTATCGCTTTAGATGTATATGTTCGTAGTGTTGGAGTATTTCAACACCGCGCTACGGGTGTGTATTGCTAAAGTGGGCACGGATGAGGCTAAACGTATCGCAAAATATACAAGTATGTATATAGCGGCCTCATATCGAGAGTTGTGACAGTGATTTCACAATTGACACCCGCTGTCAGTTTGGTTACACAAATTTGCTCCTGAGGCTCATTTGGCGGTCTCAAGTAAACTTGTCTAATTGAATTCTCAATTTTCTTATAAAATAAATCTTACCAATTTATAATAAGAAAATACTTTACATCGAAAATACTAATGTATTGTGCTTTGCTTATCATTTCATAACGGCTAATGAAAACAAATCCCTTCTCCTTTTAAATCAGTCCTCCAGTAGGACAAATCAAATAACACCAACTTTCATCTTATTGAAACAAACTCAGAAGATGTTCTGACATTTCTTTCACAAACTCTATGTCTTGAAGAGCCCAATCGCCGTAGTTGTGTTCCTTATAGGAATACAACGCGCCTGGATTAAATAACATAATACTAACACCTCTAAGGTAGATAATATTATGCAGGCTCGCATATTTCCTGATAGTCAGCAAAATGCAAGACTTGAGTATCAATGACATAACAAACAAGCTTAACTGCATGTTTCGTTTCTATATGGAGAAGAGCTCCATGCAAGGCTCTTCTCCATAGGACCATGTCATTAAGATGAAAGGGTACCAGTATCACCTGATTCAACTTGGTTACCCCACGAGTATCTGGGCTTATACCTTTTCACTACTATAGAACCAGTAATACTGTGTGCTTTAGTGAAGAGTTCAACCAGTTGACAGCATTATGCTCAATTGACACTTCGTGTGTCATAGGTGATTGCTACCGTGTTAAAATGCCTCGTACCAAGAAAAGAGTATCGACTCTAAGGGCAATAAAAGGCTGTGATCATTTGGCATCAACGCCCATGGCAAAAGATTTGTACGATCATTGCTGCATCATCATGACAAGCACCAATGCTCCATGAACAACAAATCGGGTACTATACACTACCCCGTTAAGCTCAAAGAAAATGGAGAACGTTAGACTTCTCTGTTGGTATTCAAACTAATGTTATTAGATTTTCACGAGTATTCCCCAACGCATGCATGCATGCCTTGTAGGAACGTGAAAATAAGAAAAGCTTAAATCGAGGGACACATGATTCGAATTACCCTTTTAGGCCATTTGCTTTCAATCATGTCTTTCACTCCTTGGTAGTATTCAAAACAAGTGGTTGTTTTGACCTAGCTCGTCTGGGATTAATACTTTGCTTTTCACTGGTTTTATATAAGACTAATAACATAAGTTTAAGTTTCTTTATGAAACATACCTGGTTCTAATGATTCTTGTTTGTGACTTATTCGTGTAAGCAAGACATGCGTAAAAGGATACGCCCCAACTGGACCCTATGATCCACCATGGGATTAAGTTTCCTGATACGTGTCGTGCTTTCACAAACTCACAACCAAATCCTTCACTCATTCGAGTGAACTGTTAAATGTTCTATCTAGGCTTAGACACTCTTGTGTTGGCAAACCTAAAAGAACCATATAACAAGAATCATAAAAGTTACTTCATAACTATGACGGTAGTCATAGTAAATATGCTTATGGTTATAAGCATCAATGAAAATTCTTGAGTTGTACAAGAACATTTCAAAATGAAGTCAAAGAACCAGCTTTACAAATACGATCACAATTCTAAGTCTGATCGTAATAAAGAATACCTAAGCTTGACGAACCCTAAAATCATCTTAAGATATGTGAAAGTTTTTTCACTAATCTGGTCCTACGTGCTCAGCCTTGGCCTGAGCACATGATAGGAATCAAACGATGCTTGTCAATGCTTGAAAGATGATATATAGGAAGTATTTGCCATACACGCCCTTATTGAGTATCACTCTCTTCATCACCACTCGCTTGATAGATCTAGTATCGAATGTCTTTTGACAATGAGAATTTATTCTCGTTAGATACTACATATAACAGTGGATACTACTTCCACCATCCATATGGAATTCTAATTCCACACAGAAGATAGAAAGTTGTGTTCTAGCTTCTGAAATGGAAGGTTAAGTTCCCAAGTTATTTAACTGGAACTAGAAGTAAAGGACGGTGATCTTGAAGTGGTTCAAGAGTCACAAATCCATTGTTCGCATATTTCCTGACCAACAAAAGTTTGTTGCATTAAACAGGAAATACATATTTAAACACACTTGCAAATTCAAAATTGCAATATCAGATCTTGAATCTGAGAATGGCTTAATGCCATAATTTGATGTGTTTACATAAAAGCTAGTGGGAGCACTCTTTCAATCCTCACCCGTATGACGATGATATACTGAAAGATAGAATAAAATCCTTATGTGATTATACATAATGTGGATTTTATGGTACAAAAAAATTTAAAAGAAGTTTCTTAATGGATAGAGATCCACAGCTATAAGCAACTTATGGGGCAATATAATCACACCTTGAATATGTGATTAAACAAAGATGTCACTGTACAGAGCTACATTAATGACATCGAAAGGGAGAGATCGCTGTACAGAGTTACACTGAGGTTGTCACTGTACAGGGTTACACTATGGACACCAAAAGGGAAAAATCAATGTACGCAAGTTATATTGATATTGTGAATTGTTGAACTCAATACACTAAGTTGCATTGGTATTAACATTCACCGTGTAGAAATACACTACTACAAGTTTTCATGATTGACCAAGACATCTCTTGCTCATAATAAAGATTTTATATTGTGGCAGATTCCACAACTAAATCTAAATTAATTAGCCAACTCAAGTGATATTAAACTGCTGCTTGTCTGAAAGGTTCAGAAGGATTCTTGACATGGTTAGAGTTTTAACCAAACAAGACATTGTGATCACACAGTAACAATGGTGAATACCAAGGATCACTATGATCACAAAAACCAGCACACTTTGAGGAAATTCCACTATTCAGAGAAATACTGGTACAATGAAATATTGGATAACCAAAATAATAGCACATTTCAAAACCTGGTCGGTAAAACAATGAATTGCAAGACTCATTAACCTCATACTAATGATGTTCGACCAATATACACTACATGTATGTTTTGAACTAGTATTTGGATGTACGAACTCTAACAGTTATACATTATCATCCGGCTTCCTCTAAAGGATTAGATGTAAAGCTAGATTCTATAACTGTGTTCGATTTTAATACGTTTAAATCCGTGAATAAATGCATATTATTCCTCACAGTCGATCAGAATCGTGGACACGGATCTGAAGTAAGACTACTTATGACTTTGGACTCAAGACATTGACGATCCAAACTCACATGCATTATTTCATAATGATGCTGAGGAATAGATGTATTATTCTAAACTGTCCGTAGTCGTTCAGACTCGTGGGAACGAATCTGAGGTAAGACTATTCTGACTCTGGACTCAATGGTTGACAATCCAGACTCACAGACCTCATTGGGGAATGACGTTGGACGTAACTCGCATCAAACCATCTTCATGGATTCAATCATAAGATGGATTTGATTAATGGTATACTCATTAGTATCCTTAGACCTGAGATACATGAGCGACCTCCCCTTTACCAAAGACTGTTCTTTGATTGTAGCTTAACGCTGTCGCGTAACTGCCAGTCATAACGGCTACTTTTGGGAATGGATCTGAAGTTCAGTGGGAGCTGTATGTAGTCAATATGGGATTCTGTACTCTTGCACTAATCATGCAACAGCTAGACATCGTGGCGCCCTCGTTGATTCCAAGTGTAAAGTGTAAGGCCTTACCCAAACCTACTGTGTGTTTGTTTTGGACCACTTCGAATCTATATCGAGAAACATAATGATTGAACATTAGATGAGAATGAATTAAATCCATGTCCATCGTTCAATTGATGTCATACACGGAAGGGATACAATGACTTCAAATTACCACAAGTCTAATATCAGTTGCTTGACAACAGATATGCCTTGGTTGTTGACTTGAAGTGTCATAACTGGTTGGGACAGTCATGTGTAGCTAGAGCACCTCTGTCTGTTTCTTAGATCTTGTCGCGATCAGTCCAAGTGGGAGACTGTTGGATATTATGTGTCCTGACCCGACAAATCTTGAACCCGACCCGGTTACGACCCGTAAGAGTTACACCGGGTGCAACGAACTCTAAACCCGCTTAAGAGTTAACCGGTAAAAGAAACGGAAACGTTTGATTATATATATTATTTATAATAGTTATAAATAATTAATAATCAATAATATTATTATTACCCGATTAATAATAAAGGGTGAACGATATTTAAATAAAAGTAGTTTTATTTTAAATTCACGATCGAGCTATTCGTTATTGAAATATTTTCTAACGTTGGCTCGTGGGCTCGCGTACGAGTTGGGCTTTATATTCGAGAGGGGCCCGTCACGAATTAATGGTCATCTAATAAATATTAGATGATTAGGGGATTAACCCTAATCACCTAATAACAGTTCGACGGCCAAAAGAAAAGAAAGAGATTTCTCTTTCTTTTTCTCTCGACGCACACCCAAAGAAAGTAGAAAAACGGCTTCGGCCGTTCCGTCGATCTCGTCATCGCCGTCATCCAGCGGCTATCTTCGCACCACCATTACTTGGTGGTGGTTGCTAGTTAGGGTGTTCCGTCAGTCAACGCCCGTAGACCGCCTTACGGTCTAGAGATCGCCGCCTCGTACGCCTTGATCCGCCACTCGGTTCGCCGCCAATCGCCGCCGCAAAACCCGCCGATCACCACCGTGGAACTCGCCGCCGCCGACGCCGCCGCCGCCGTTCACCGTCGTCACCCGCCACCACTACCGCCGCTCGCCTTCCGTCGCTGGACCGTCGACTGTCGACGCGAGCCCGACGCCTTTCGCTGTGAGCCGTCTCCGGTTGCAATCAGATCTGAATCTGATTGATCTCGTAGTCTCGCGAGACGGGACGTCTGTCAAGACGTACTCTCGCGATGCGTACTGACCACGTGTCATAAACGCCGTCCCGTAGGGGTACGCGACACCGGACCACGAGAATCATCGCGATACGCGACAACCGTTTTGAGACCGAAAGTGGTTCGTTCCGTTTCAACCTAGCGCTTGTTCGTTGAAACTCGGTGTCTCGAACGTTTGTTCAACACCGCCAAGGTATATCTAAACTCACTATTAGTTTAGATTATTTATTTATCTATTTCTGTGTTTGCGTGTTCGGTAATCGGATCCTATTGCGTACTGGTATTTGTGTTAATTGATTAATTAGTTTTAATATATATAATTTGTTATATATATATACTTTATTCCGCTGCGTTACAGAATTAATTATAAATTAATTTGGTAAACTCTTTTATAAACTATTAATCTATCGGTCACGTAATTTTTAAAATATGTCACCGGGCGACCCGAATACCACTGCCAAATCCCAACAATTGTAACATCCCAAAATTTAATAAATGCGTAAAGAGTGCATAGATACTATGAATAATACATGTGATATATGTGTTAGATAGCTAAACGTAATAAAACGGATAGAAAATGCATTATTTACCCATTACCGAGTAATAAATTGATTAAAAAAAATAATATACATGTGGATTGATAAAATAAGATAAGAAAATAAGATAATATATGTTTTATATTAAATATAATTGATATATATGATATTAAAATGAAAAACGTAGTTTAACGTTAGTATGATACAAATAAATGATAACCGGGAGAAAATGCCTTTATATGATTATGTTATATTAAATACATGTGTAAAACTGTGTTTGAATATCATGGATGCATGTGAAATATTCATTTGATATATATATATATATATATATATATATATATATATATATATATATATATATATATATATATGGAAATACGTGTTTAATTAGTTAAACGTGTAAAAATGCATGTTAATTAGTTAATGGAAAAGTATAAGGGCTAAAAGTGAATTTTTGTAGGTAATCCTAAAATAATGTATTTTAAGAAAGCCCTAAGTTTTTTTCAGAATTAGAAAAGGTTTGGTAAGGGTTTTGTAAATGGGTCAAAATTAGGGTTTCCGTAACGTTGTTCTGCCCGAATTGAGTAAACAGTGTCGAATTAAGCTTTGATATTTTAAAACATATTATAAAATGTTATAATGGACAATACCCTTATTTGGTTTGAAAATAAAATGAGTTTTGATAAAGAAACGAGAAAATTAGGAAATTAGGGTTTGTAAGTATGATTATTTAATATAAAAAAATCCAGAGGGTATGGGGACTTGATTTTTGGCATGGTAACATGTTTCTATATATAATAAACCTATATGAGTTTAAAATGGGTAAATAATAAAGTATTAAAGATACCGAGTTAATCGGATATTTAGAAGTTCGTGCGGACCGGAAGGGTAAGCGCCTGTACTCTGGGTTTCTGGCAAAGCGGGGGTGTCACATAAATCCCAACTGGGAACTAGCATACCTTACTGGGCGATCCCAGGGTGAGCGTTTACTAATAGGAATGTGCATCTTCATATTATCGTTAAAAGAAAAGGATTACTGCCTAAAGGGCATTTTGGTCATTTTGACCTTTAAAAAGGGATAAACTTAATAATTGAATATTATTAAGATAATAAGATATTAAAATAAACATAGGAAGTGTATATTGTATAAAACCTTGTGTTAACGCCATACGATACGCAAATTAGGTTAAATCGAGAATTATAGCGGGAGTTCCGTCCGAGTAAACGAGTTAAAGAGATAAGGTGAGTTCTATGAGCCCACTCTTTAAATGTTTTAAATGTTTTTGGGCTGATATACATACGAATGTTATAAAATGCATTTAAATGAATTATAACTGAAATGTTGCCTATCTGAACTGTTGGAGTGTTAAACTGTTGAATTGGCTTTGAGTGAATATATATCCGACTGCTAGGTGCTAATTGTTAATGGATATATTGAACTGTTAAATTGTTATTGGATTGATATATATACGTGGACTGTTATGAAAATGTATTAAAATGCATATATGTGTGTAGGATCGGTGTTAATTAGTGTTTAATTTAACAAAAAACCCTTTACTTGTAAATATAACCCTGTGGAATTAAAGTTATATTTCACTTTACTTAAAAAAATTTAGTTCTCTTGTGTAATTTAAGTGTTTGATTGCATAAGGATAGTAACAACGAAGTAAGAAATACTCGGCACTATTTGCATTAACTCAAGTTTACACTATTACAAGTTGATCGAGAACTGTGTGTAAAACTGAAAGCTAACTAAGCTATATATAGTGCAAATGAGATCAATGACAGCCATTGATCTCAAACGATTTAATCTAAACCATTAAACAAAAGTCAAATACAAACTACCAAAAGAATATTCTTCGACATATGGAATATCTTGTGTGTGATCAGCAACATACTACTTTAGGAGAGCGGCTTTGATAGATTTGGAAGCAACCAAGAAGCTTTTGCAAGATTGGACAACTGAAAAGACTTCTCAGGAAAAGTTTGGTTGCACTCATTATCTGGTGGATAATCGAGTTCACCCGGAATATTCGCTATAAGACAAAATGTCTTCTTCCGGTTGGACTGCCAGTTCCGCTTGAACTTGAGACTTCCGCTCGAACTTCAACTTCAGTCGGAACTGCTCAAAATTGGCTTTCAACCGGAAATCTTCAAAGCGATATTCCTTATAATCTCCCCCTAAGCTGATGATGTCAAATTTATTTTCCATCTCGAAGCTATTTCCAAAAATTCTTGTACCCAAAAGAGTCTTCTCCTTGACCTATCCAAAATTTGACTTGTACCCAAAAGAGTCTTCTCCTTGACCTACTTGTCCAAGGACTTGATGCTGGCATCCAAATTCTGAGAGAGTTCTTTTGTGTTGGTTTTGGTCACCTTCACATATTTGAATGATTCCGAATCTCTTTCACTCCATTCAGTCTGAACTGAGATGGATTCATGGGCAGAGAAGGTGCCATCGGCTCTGTGCACATATAACAACTTCTCATCTTCTTCCCAAATAATGAATTTTATATCACTAACAGACTCTTCTTCTTCTTCCACTGGATCATCATCTAGATTGCTTCTGTAGAGCATTCCACATTCAAGCACTGAGGGTTCAATGCAAATCCTTAACAGGTGCTCAGCTCTTGTTGGACTTAGAATTTCTCTAAGCTTCATAATGATGTTAGTTCTTTGGAGTATAGTAAGAAGTGTAGTGGCCTTGTAAGCATTCACCAGTTTGGTTGTGCCATCAGCTAGATTGAAGGTGAAATCAAATATGTCTTCATTTACTGTCCACCCTACAATTTTGTTCTTTCTGGGTGGCCCTCTTCTTATTTGGATTTGATCCTTCTTTTTCTTAGCATGCATCAGTTTTCTCTTTTTCATCCTCCCCTCTTCATCAGAGTCACCCTCTGATTCTTGCACAGCGGGTGCTTTACCTTTTGATACAGAAGAGGAAGGTCCTGGTTGGACATCAGTTGGTGGGGTAGGAGTAATGGTGGTTGAGGGTTCTCTTATGGTAAGAGGTGGCCAGGATGTTTGAGGTGGTGGCCTACTGGCTTCAGGTGCAGGGCTAGTAGGAGCAGTTGTTGGGAAAATATATGAGAAGTCTATGGTAGGTGCAGGTTTCTTCTTGAAGGGGATGATTGGAGTGAAATTGTCTGTTTTGTATTTTGGGTTTGAAAGTTTGGTGGCAGCTTTCTTGGTTATTGAGGGTGGCTTGTAAGGTATGATGGCAAGTGACTAAAATGCTGATGGAACAGATGTAGGAGTAGGGTTTGGGTTATAGATGAAAGAAGGTGGAGGTAGGATATCTACATCATCAGCAAATTCTGGTTTAACATTTATGTTAGTTGCTATACCTGAATTGAATTCTGAAGGTAGAGGCAACACCAGCTTTGGGTTTACAGCAACATCATCTCCTCTGAGCTCTTGAAAAATTGAATCAATTAGATTGCACAGCTCCCTAACCTTCATCTGATTAACCTCATCTTCTGATTTCCAATTCCTGATAAACAGGACCCTTTTGACGTGTTGACACACGAAATGGCAATGAGCTGGATCTGACGAAGACACGAAGTTTTGGTATTTTGGTCTGGTGGCCGAACTCCGGCCGAACCTTGGCCGAGCCTTGGCCGAACCTGAGGTTCGGACAGGCAGAGGAGTTCGGACATCCGTATTTTATATATAAGTGTTTGTGTGTTTGTAATTCAGTAAGTTTTGAGAGAGAGCGAATTTTGTGTGTGAGATTTACTCTGTGTCTCTGTGTAACTCTGATTCTCTGCTAATACGAGATTGAGTTTTATTTACGTTTGTGTGTTGATTTCTCACTTGTTTACGATTCTATTCGATCAATTCGTCCAAACCGATCCACGATCAGTCACTTTCAAGTGGTATCAGAGCAATCTGGTGCTGTTTGGTTTGAATTGTTGCAATTCGTTTACTCAAAGTTCGTTTTTCGTGTTTCTCTCTGGAATTTTGCGTGAAAAACACCATGTTTTGCGTCAAAATTCATTGTTTCTGAGTGTATTTAGTCCTTTGAGTGTTTAGAGGTCAGCTCTGAGTGTTTTCGGTGAGATCCAAAAATCTTCCGAATTTTACGTTTGGCCGAACTCCAAGTTCGGTGAAACCGCTCCGAAGCCAGAGTTCGGAGTGAGGTTCGGTCAGTTTTCCTGATTCGGTGAGAGTTCGGAGTTCTTTCAGAGAGAGTTTGGTGAGAATTTTGTCTCGAAGGGAGTTCGGACTAGGATCAGAGATAGATCGGAGTTTCTGAGTTCGGTGATACGTTCGGTGAGAGTTCGGACTTTTTTATTTCATTCGGTGAAAGTTCGGAGCTAGTTCGGAGCGTGTGAGAAGTTCGGAGCTAGTTTTGAGTTCGGACCAAGTTCGGCGAGATCAGAATTCAAAATTTTCAAATATGTCAGATTATAACGCGTTTGCTGCTATTCAAACGCAGATGCAAACGTTACTCAATTACGACAATGAAATCGGAACAACACAGAAAGTTCCAAAGTTGCTTAAATTTGAAGACTATGCCAACTGGAAGAAACGGTTTGAGGCCTATTTCAAAACAACGGATCCAGATCTATGGATTGCTATGGATGCACCATATGTGTATCCTGATGGCGTTAACAATGTTCCTATTATGCAACGGAATTTGGATCTTTCACAGAAAGCTGATTTTGTTCGTGAACAGAAAGCATATGGTTTAATCACTCAAGCTTTGCCAAAGGAATTATTACACCAATTCAAAAGTTGCAAACACTCTCATGAGTTATGGACCACTCTGAAAGAGAGGTGTGAGGGCAACGAACAATATAAGAAAAGTAAGAAGAAGGTGCTAAACAAGGAATTTGACAACTTCAAACATTTTGATGGCGAGGGCGTTCCTGAGCTAATTTCAAGATATTGTCATTATTGTCTGAAATGGATAATGTCCAAATTAAGAAAGATGACGAAGAGCTGAAGGAAAAATTGTTGGAAGGTCTGCCATCGAAATGGGAATCTTATGTTTTGATGATCATGAATGATAAAGACTATGCCGGTTTAACATTTGTGAAACTTTTGGGTAAACTGCAAGCTCGTGATTTGGAAATGAAGAATGTTAACACTACACCGGCAGCAGTTCAGAATCCAGATGTCTATTATGGGTCAAATGCAGCAACTATTTCTGGAAAATCAGCAAAGATAACAAGTACTACACCTGCTACAGCATTTGTGGCTGGAAACTTACCTGGATATGTGTCAAGTTCAGGAACTGGAACTGGTTCACAAAGTGCTGATTACAATTATAGTTCTGGAATAAGTGGCTCGTCAATTCCACCAAGTAATTTGGTGAACACGGGAAAGATGGCCATGTCGGTATCTACCGCTGAAGATTATATGGCTCTTGTTTCTGCATTAGTGTCATCATATTATGGATTGATAACTGGAAATGTCAGTAATGCTGAATTGACTGAAGAAGACTATGATCAGGTGGATCCTGATGATTTGGAGTTGATGGACATAAACTGGCAGTTTGCTATGCTGGCGAGAAGAGTGAAAAGATTTTTGAAGAAGACCGGAAGAAAAGATTTAAATTCTGGTGGCAGAATTGGATTTGATAAGTCTTATGTTAGATGCTACAATTGTTCCAATTTTGGTCATTTTGCTCGTGAATGTCAGCAGCCGAAAAAGCA